>BEXV01000877.1:153273-163318 GCA_003118195.1 Hemicentrotus pulcherrimus
CCCCCCCCCCCCCCCCATCCGCTTGGGAAAGTATGTAAAATAGGGGGCTGTTTTTTTTACTCTGCCAAGGATCAAGTACCACACCTTTGAAAGTGAAGTAACAAGACCGTTGAACACATAAAATCTATAGGTATGTTGTCAGACATCTATGTCATACTGTACATCTACCAAGCTTCATTGAATATGTGTCACAGGAGGGGGATCTTATGCAAAAATGGTAGTACATTGAAGTAAATATAAGGTCTGTTGCTTTGGACAAAAAAGGGCAGTTTAGTTACAAAGGGTTGGAAGGAAGATGAGGGGGGGGGAGGAGGGGGAGGGTGTCACATTATCTATAAAAGCATTGCAAGGGTCTGTGACAGATCAATGAGGACTTCATATCAAACTTCGATTACCCCGAAACAAGTAGAATTATCGAGTATCATTTATTTTCCAACTCTGATTCTAATGCATTTTGATAGTGTGGTGACATTCATAAATTCATGGAGTAACATTGCAATGAACATGCATAAGCATCATGTAATGGTAAAGTAACGTGACAAAAGATTAAATACAATATTGAAATACAGTAAATACTGGTTTCAATCAGTCTAGACTTGTAACCAATCGTCATTTTATTCTATCTCAATGCACATCCATTTGTTCGCTCGTCCATTCAATGAATGAAAGTCATGTCTTGCATCTTTATCGACCAAATTGTTGTCCTTTGCTAAAGGTTGAATTCACTGACGAATCTGGGAACCTATTTACTTCAAAATTATGCATATACGTATAATTATGTAAAGTTTGGCTTTTGTTAGAGAGCATCCCTTTGCCTGAGAAGCTATCATAGGCGACGTCAGACAGAGACCTGTGGCCTCGTGGAATTATTACATACATGTATATCAAACAGGGAAATTCTGACTTAACTGGCTCATATATTTCGTTTTTGATATTCATTATTTGTGCAAACATATTTGACATAACAATCTCAATATTTGTATAGCATTTAAGTGTATATAACAAACTGATATTGTGGGATTTCATATCAAGCTTAATAGCACTTAAAGGACAAGTCCACCCGGAAAAAAATTACTTTCAATAAAAACAGAAAAATCAGACAAACCAATCAAAAATCAAGTTTGAGCAGAATCGGATAACGAATAAGAAAGTTATGAATTTTTGAAAAAGTATGTAAAACTATGGAACAATGAGAATCACAACACAATTTGCCAAGATGGTTATCAGTTTGTGACGTCATGTCCTCACAACATATCAATTGCTTTATATTGTTTAATCCCATTAATTCCCCTTTTTATCCCCAAAACTTGATTTCCCCATGCCTTTACCCAGGTTATATCATTTGTATCATATTGCGTGCATGACATTTCCCAAAAACTTTTATAAATTTTTGAAGATTTGAGACAATTTTCTGAATATTGTATTTCATAATTATTGATTGTTATGTAAATAGTTGATCAAAATTCAATTTTTCATGATTTAACTGGACATAAATTACTCTTTATTAGCATCCACACATAAAAATATTACTGAAATCTAACTTGGATGCTGGTGTGAAGAAATAAGATTGTTAGGGTGAAAATAGGAAATTTATATTATCAATATGTAGACCATAATTAGTGGATAGTGAGGACCATACGTCACAGACTCATGAGTGAGTTGCCAATTTGTGTAGTGATTTTCAAAGTTTTTCATGTCATTAAAAATTCATAACTTTCTGATTGGTTTGTCTAATTTTTCTAGTTCTATTGAAAGTAAGTTATTTTTGAAGTGGACTTGAGCTTTAACACTCCTTCAGTCAAACAAATTTCGTGAAGGAATGCTAATCTGCGTTTGATTTTAGAGATTATGTTAAGGATGTGTTAACTCCAGGACATCAAATTTTCAGAATACCATCAAACTGTTCCCCTGACCCAGATTCAAGAGACTCTTCACCAGAACCTTCTTCGCCAGACCCTTCGTAAAACACTGTATCACCATCAGACGATTCACCGGTTCGTTCACCAGACATGACGGGAACACTAGATTGTTCAGTGTCGATGATAGGACTTTGAGCTTTCATGCAGAATGCTGGAGGTGTGAAGACTGACATGTTCTTAATGCCGGA
Source organism: Hemicentrotus pulcherrimus (assembly GCA_003118195.1). Lineage (NCBI taxonomy): Eukaryota > Metazoa > Echinodermata > Echinoidea > Camarodonta > Strongylocentrotidae > Hemicentrotus > Hemicentrotus pulcherrimus. Next base: position 155,381 of record BEXV01000877.1, read on the forward strand.
GTGGAGGTCAAAGAACCTGGTACTGACCGACTGGATGGTTCTGTTCTGTTCGTCCTTCTTCATAAGGACTTCGGTCATAGGCCAGCAGCCAGGGTAAGTGTTTGTATTAATCCGACTTTCATCTGCATAATGTTTTTAAAAAAGCGAAGAAAGAGAAGAAAAGGGAGAAGGTGAAGTGAGACAATGATTTTGAAATGAACAAGGAGGGGGCGGCGCGATGCTCAGTGGTAGAGCAGTGGTCTCATAACCGGGAGATCCCAGTTTCGAAACCTATAGTCAATGCGCCCGTGCAGTTTGGTAAGGCATTAATCCTCATTACCAAGTCCTTCAGAGAGGACTTAACGCTTTTGGTATTCCGGTTGCTTACTTATAAGGGTATAAATGCTTTCTTAGCAGTCAGGTAAACGAGCCATCAAACATTATACCTCACAAATATCCTAAAGAAAATGTACAGGTACACTTACTTTGCTTTCCTGGGGTTCTATCGGACCACTCTTGCACCATGAAGCCGCTTCCTGGAGCACCTATCTCGTAGAAGTCCACCAGAGTAGAGTTCGGTGGAATTGAGTAGTTGCGCCATGCTCCTAGCTTTTCCACAGTGCATATGTTGTAGTTGTGGTTGATGACGTACTGTATCCCTTCATCGTAAAGCATGATGTACTCGTAGGTCCTGATGATGGTACGAAAGATTGAAAGAAAACAAGAAATAAAGGAAGGAAGAGACAGCAGTATAAACACTAACAAGTGTTACGATTTTCAATACTGAATAAGATATTCTGCACTCCTTCAAAGGTACTATGTCCCATTTGCAGGCCAAAAAATGAAAAGTTTAACTTCAAATGGCATTTGAAAGATAATACTAATTTAGAATTTCCCTCAAAACGAAAGGGCTTGAGCCCGCTTGACAATGTCTTTTTGTGGGAAAAAAAAACAACCGATTATTGTCGAATCAACTTTAGTCATTGCAATTCATTTAATAAATAGTCTGATTTTCAGAATCTTGTACCAATGTTCGTACTTTTTGTGCTGCGCAAAGATTCATTCAGTTTAATTTTGGCCATTACAAGATTTGGGTTATTGATGTAGAAAAACTTCATGTTCCCTTTACAGCTCATTATTTTCATGTATGATATGTTATTACCAAAGAAAAAAAAGTCAATCAGTCACTCAATAGTGTCTGACAGTAATGTCTAGAAAGTTAACGGGTTTCCTTGCAAAATGTTTAAATTACACAGATAGGAAATACGTGACATATCCATTAGTCCTGCAAAGTTCTACAGATCTGAATTAGATGTTAGCTGCAAATGGGACATAATTATATAGTACCTTTAGGCCGGCATAGCTGAGCAATTATTCACTTTTGTCTCAGACCACCGACTTTTCTTTCTTTTTCTTTTTCTTCCATCATTTATCAATTGAATAATATGTACATGAGAAACACAAAATTATTACGAAGAAAAAAAACATGAATTATACTTATATCACAAAATTAATTATACTTTTTTGTTTAACATAGTCAACATCTTTTTCTAGAGGTGATACTTTTCAACATTTGCCCTCATTAATATTTCCTTTAAATAAATGTCGAATATGTTTTTAAAATTACATTTTAATTTTTTGCGTATATAAAACATAAGAAGCTAAATTAATTAATAGATTTTAAAAAACTACACATTTTGAATTTATATAATCACATTGCTCGCCTACAATTATATCACTGTATTCAATGTTGTCATTATCAAACAATACTTCTGTTTTTCTGAGAAAAATTAAGACCTGGTTCCAAAATATTTTTGAGTACTCATAGTCATAAAATAAATGATAATAATTTTCTGTGCATTTGCACTTCAAACAAAAATCATGATCAGATCTTTTGAAACGATATAAATATATTCTTCACATGCCGATAACTTATAGAGTAGTTTGAAATTAAACTGTTTTAATCGTTTTTCCTTAACGTATGTCAAATCAATTTTACATATATTTGCCCAGGATAATTTTTTTTTCTTCTTCAAAAAGTGTTTTAGGTGGCAATTTTCCCTGAACTTTTGATGTTACAGAATGTTTAAAACGCCCATAACAAATGGACCCTATATCGCTATCATGTAAGCGGTCACAGACTTAAGTGGAAAAGCTTGCTTATATGCGGAATACGCGCTCTTTCCCGTTTTTTTTTTAAAGCGTGTCGATTTATACCTGGTAGGGGTATATTCTTTGGCGTACATTGTGTGTGCGAAACCTGGGGTATAATAACTTCCAAAAACTCTTTGGAAGCTCATGCAAAGGACGTCATATCGGGGTAACCTCGCTACAAGGACCGCTATTCATAACGTGGAACTTTCCCCAAACGGAAAGAAGGTCATTCTTTTTTTTAAAGGCATAAGGACCGTTGCTCATAGCGACCCATTTCTCTTATTACGAATAGGGACCCCTATGAATAACAACCCTGGTTTTGTATTATGAATAGCGACCCTCTTTTAATATTATGAATAGCGACCCTTTGGGGGTCCTTATGCCCTCTAAACCGCTTTTTAGGAAATTAAATGTATTTACCATATTTCAAATACAAGAATTGCAAGTTGGATCATTTATTTATATCATGTACAGTTTTAATATGTTACCTTCTTTTTTTGATAATTTTGTTCAAAATAAAAAATAATGTCCATCCACATTACACAAGACATGCTAATGATTGATATATCCCATTGTTAATATATCATACTTCACGTAAATCAGTAAAATATTCCCGCGTGATTGCTTTGAATGCAATACCCACGGATTTATTGTGCCCATTTCTAGCCTCATCAAACGAAAGTGTAAACGCCATCAAATGGAGGAATTTCTATCTTAATTATGTTTAAGGCCCGGTCACACCGCCAGAACTTTGTTGGAGCGTTCCTTGAACGGAAGGGAGAGGGGACTGAATTTCGACAACGCTCGTCACCGCGCACAAAATGGGAAACAAATCGAAAAAACGGGCGTTGCCTTAGCGGTGCACCGCTGAAGCCGGCGTTGCTTTAGCGTTGATTTAACGGTAGCGAGCGGTAGCGAGCATTGGTCCTGCTCCGACAACTCCATACCAACGCCAAACCAAAGTTCATCACCGCAATCGATCGCTGCTTCAATGCCCGACACCGTTCCAGCAATCCCGTGTCCGCTCTTAAAACGCTTACAACCGCTCCACCAAAGTTTGTGCAACGTTTAATCACCGCCCGGGCAAAGCTGGCGAAGCAGCGGTGATGCAGCGTTCAAGATTTCTGCGTTGGCCTAGCGGACCAAAGCGTCCGCGAAAAGTTACGTCTAGCGGTGCCAAACTTTGAATGGGCGTTGTTGGAGCGGTGGTGAACTTTGCCGGAGCGGAAAATTGCCCGCTCCTCACCGCTCGCAATATTTTAATAGCTAAAAACTTTCGGAGCGGTAGAAGGGACCATAAGCGGTGGCCGAGCGTATACGGCGTTGCCTTAACGGGGGCCAACTTCTGTTATAATATAATTGTTGAATGTATTTTTTACGAAAATTAGAAATGAGATGAATGAATGAATAAATGAATGAATAAATGACATGGCACTCTTCATTGATTATGAATAGCGGTGCTTACGTACGAATAGCGAGCGGGCCCCGTTGTGTCATAATGTGATATGTGCTATACAAGAACTGAATATTATATTTATGATTAAACATTTTTATACCTTTATGCTAATTTTTCATCAAAGATTTAACAAAAGGGCACATGACTCAGTCATTAGAAGGATTAGATGGAGTAGGTACCACCGGTATCAGTTTGGAATAGGGTAGACCTACATTCACACGTCGCTATAGAGGAACTTTTTTGGAAATTAGTCATAGTAAGGAGGGCTAACAACTTTTGCCCGAGTATTTATTTTCCAGTATCTAACATTTGCGATAAAGCGAAGCGAGGGACGCAATAAAATCTTTCTTAATGTATTTGTCATCAAGGTAAATTCAAGTCAGACCGTAATTCAAACCAGTGTGCGATCAGCTTAATGTGATGGTTCCCCGAATATCTGAACTTTGAAATATACATTGAAAAAACTTGAATTGTGAGATGAGGAATAATTATTTTATTCGTAAAGAAAGATAATTTACGCAATAAAAACATAACCGTTTCCTGGGAGTTGTTTAACGATCCTTTTTCTTCGATGAGTTCCATCGAAGGTGATGTTGAAGCGGTTGTTAACGCCCTGGATGTGATCCCACTCGCTGGCTCTGCCCTCCCATTGCTCTGCCGTTTGGCATTGGGTGGCGCCCACGGCTGAAGGGGATGGTTGTCCTGTTACGGATATGGGTATAGGCGTGTCGAGTGTAGGAGCTGGCATCGATGATGATGGCACGTAATCGAGATCATTAATTCTGTTTATAACCTGATCCATCTTTCCACCAGCATAATAGATGGATTTCTTAGGATTGATCGGTTTGGGATATATGAAGGAATTGATATCATTTCGTCCAAGTTCCTTGTTGATGCCATACTGAAGGTATTTCTTTAGTAGAGACTTGCTTGCCGCCTTTCTACTACCACCTTGGCCGACCTGCCCCAGTGCGACGGCCGTAAAGGCCAACAGCAAGACCACGAGCTCTTTGGAGAGTGGCATGATTGAAGACTCTACCTTCCTCGATGACAGGTGATTTAGAAATGAGAATAGACGGAGCGAATTATAGTCTCTATTTATAGCAAATGCATTGATAAGACAATCAGTGTGACCCCCAAACTTTCTATAAATAAGCTAAAAGCCCTGACCAGCTTCTCTTTCAAAGTCTTTCAATGCTTTGTCGATATCTGTAGGACTTTTGACCATTTTTTGACCTCTAGAAAGTTCTTCAGAGTTAAAAGAGTTTAATTTTGCCATATTTTTTTTCTCAAGTTTATTTAATTTCACTTTATCAAAAATAACAAATTTGAACATAATGAACAATGGTAATTATTATAACTAAACATACAATATAGAAAACATAATGTACATGATAATAGTTATAACAGATAATACAATCATATAAATCAATCAATAAAGTGGGGGATCTACTAAAAAGCAAAGCTTGTATTATGTAGATCCCGGTTCATAGGTTTGTGTATAAATAAGGGTATTTGAATTAACATAGTTACAAAAGCATATGATTACACGAGGGTTATCTTTAAGTGAACATTTTACTGAACATATCATAAACAATTGAAAAAAGAAAGAGTTCCGTGCTTTTCTCAGCATAAACAAATATATATATATACATTAAATAAAATGATCAGTGCTTATTTTAGCACAACTTGTGTGGAGAGAAAGAATAATTGCAAGGAAAACAATTCAGAAAAGAGAACGGGTACGTAAGGAAAGATGAATAACGAGAAGAAAAAAAGAAAAAGAAAGAAAGAAGAAGAAGAAGAAAAAACCAATACGAAAATAAATAAACAAATGAGAACGTTGTGAAAAAGGGGGAAAGAAAAGAAAAGAAAAAGGGAGAGAGCTAAAGGGAGGGGCAGAGATATCATGGAAGAATTAGCATAGGAATAAAGTCGTCTTTGACCGGTGGTAGAGAGTGAAAATAATAAAAAGCAGATGTTAGGTAGGTATTCAAAAAGAAATGCTTAAGTTTACGTTTTAACGTGTTAAGTGAGGGGTTGATTTGAGAGCCGGGTTGAGCACTATGGTGTGCTAGCTTGGGGCAACTCGTTCAAATCTCAAATGGATAAATTACTATTGGTACAGAAAAGATTAATGCGAATTGTTTGTAATACTCACTAACTTGCGCATACAGGTGTTCTTTTTTTATGGTAGTGATGTTTTGATAGTTGAAGATATTTATCATTTACAACTAGGAGCTCTAGTGTATGAATTGGATGCAGGTCTACTGCCAGTAGCCTTGGCTAGAATATTTAGAATATTTTTGTATGTGTGTGTTTTTGTATGTGTGTGTTTTGGAGGAAACCCCTCCAAAAGTATGCTAATGGGTGACCTAACAAAGGTGACCTTACCCACCCCCCAACGGAACGAAATGTCGATCGGGCAAATTTTCCAATTTTCGGGACAAAAAAATAAAAAAATATGTCCTCTTACCTCCCCCCACTTATTCAACGGCTGGTTGTGTCGTTGCGAAAATTGCGCAGTATATATCTTAGTAGCCCCGGTGAAAAAATCGTTCACAGGGCCCTGCTTAAATCAGATCCAGGGGCCGCCGTAAGTAGGGCCATGACCCTTGGAAGCCGGGGTGCTGGGGGTGCAGCAGCACCCCCGGAATTTTACCAGGGGGGGGGGGNGTGCAAAATATGAACTGAGTACGAAATAGACGGGGGGGGGGGGTTGATACGGCTTTTACAAATATTTGTTTACAACATTTCGAATTTTAAATGAACTAGAATGCAAAGTTTCATTATCCAAAATTTAAAATCTTCTCGTTCAGTCGCTCGGCTGGATCCCAACTTTGGTATGGTCGCATATGCTAAAGTTGGCATATTTCACATTTTCATAGATTACTTTATTCATCCAGTATTGGTTAATGATGGAATTCTCGATGCAAAATTCATGTATGATTGCAAATAATCATGTCTGAAAGCATTGAAGTTAGAAAATCTTTATTACTAATAAATATTTATAATTGGTGTTGTAATGGGCTATCGACGGAAAAATCATGATCCCCCCGTTTTTTGTGTGTGAAATGCTTGTAAGACAAGGGCCCCTGGGTGGTATTTTGGAAGTTTGGCTATCTTTCTAGTTTGTGATATTTTATGGGTAGTGCCAATCAACCAGTGGAGGGTCATGCATGGTTTATATTGTTGTGAAATCGTTAGGCTACGTCTTTCGTGTTGTAATAAAACAGCTAGTACTATCTTGAGACGTCATTCCTTTTTTATTCGTACAATTTATGGTTGACTTGAGATTTCTTGAACCTTGTAAGGTTCTTTCTGTTGAGGTTGTTTCAGGATTGGTGATCCCATATTGCGTTCGAATAATTTCAGCCTTGTTGCCCAAAAGGTTAACATCGAACATTTTGCATATTTTGCATAAATCCAAATGGCTACATGTATTCAGGCATATTAAACAGCCCAAAACAACTTCCGCACAATGTGCACACCGCACTTTTTACTGACAGTGTCTCTTATCCTGTTCACTGAAACCTGTGATCCCTGATCTAACCCCCGTTTGTTGCATCACAGGATGCATTGCATAATAACACATTGGATTCAAATTTCCAAGGTTTGCGTGGGCCTCGTGCACCAAAGCTGAAACTAGATGTGACCACTTGCAATTACAAATCAAAAACAACAACAAAAACATCAAAGGAAAGAACTTTTCTAGGTACGATGTTGATTGTACAGCTATTGATTGATTACCTTTCCAGAACTGTTAAAGGTAATACAAAGTTTTAGGAAATTTTGAAAATTGGGTGGAAAGTGATTCTTTCCAATTTCAATATATTTGGATGCTCCTGTGGATGTATTAATAGCACTTGAAAATTTTAGCCCCTAAAACACTTCTTCTTTCGAGAAAAATTGAATGAAAAATTTACCGGTGCTCCCGATAAATTCTGATAAATTTTAAATAGGGCCTACGGCCGTACAATGGTAGCTGCGATATCATGGAAATCTCAGAATATGTAGTTGTGATATATAATTTCCAAACGGGAACAGCTAATAGGTCGATTTAAGTCAAGAAACATCGTTTTATAGCTTACTTAATATCTTGACCTTTAGAGGGAGCTATACAACATAAAGAGTTATTATTTACAATTTCATAACTTAAGACTCGGATTTCAACCGCGACAACGATCACTGAATATTGTAGGATCGCATATGCTTCCAATATATTCATTTGAACCTAATTCGTGACCCCGTACAAAAAATGTGTATTACCTTTAATGATAACAAGATTCCGGTTGATACGATAATGATTTAATTAATTGAGACAATGGCATCTAGGCTAGGAATATTGT
>BEXV01000878.1:29569-51884 GCA_003118195.1 Hemicentrotus pulcherrimus
TCTTTATTTATTTTGTGGGATTAAAAATGATATATATCTCCTTTTAAGAACGTTAATTGATGGACAAGATTTTATAACTCGAGGTATATCATTCCACAATTGTGGCCCTTTAAAAAATACAGATTTCTTAGGTATATTTAGTCTTATTTTATTTAAATGAAAATTAGAAGAACTTCGACTAATTTATGCATGTAATACAAAATAAGACAAAATTTGCTGGAAAGACTAATTGGTATGAAATTATTAAAACATAAGTACATAAATATTGTAAAACTACAATTACAAAGATCTAGGACATTCAAAAAATTTAATTTTAGAAATAAAGGTTTAGTATGAGCAAAATAATTGGCATGTAAGACTAAACGAATAGCTCTGTTTTGTTAGCACAATAATCTTCTCATTGCATGATCAGTTGAGGATCCCCAGGCAAGGATACAATAGTTAAAATAACGAGATATAATGGCATTATTAATCGCAATCAAAATATTCGAAGGAAAATGTTTGATTTTATTTAAAATACCTATACCTTTAGAAATATTCGTGCAGATAACATCTATGTATACCTTCCAAGATAATTTACTGTCAATTGTTACACCTAACCCTTTCAGGGAACTACAACGATTAATTACATTATCATTTAAGGAAACAACCAACGTGTCATAATCTATAAACATATTAGAAAAGATCATATAGTGAGTTTTTCTAGTATTAGCAATAAATTTATTAGAGATCAACCATGGATTTATTTTCAATAATTCATCATTCATCAAGAATCAAATTTTCAATATTGTTATCGGATAAAAAGACACTGATATTATCGGCGTATAAAATATATTCGCACTTTGAGATGATGCACAAATATTGTTCATATAAATGAGAAAAAAGTGGACCAAGAATGGATCCCTGGGGCACTCCACATCCTACAGCACTCAAATAAGACTCATTACCATTGACAACTAAAAATTGTTTTCGATTAGTTAAATAATTTTGAAATAAATCTAAAAGTATACCACGAATACCATAAATTTCTGATTTATGAACAAGAATTGAATGGTCTAGAGTAGAGTATCGAATCAAGAAACAAACCAATTAAAATTTACTTTTTATCAAGAGCATTAGTAACTTTATAAATCAGATCAACTATAGCAGAGGATGTAGAGTACGCTGGACGAAATCCATATTGGCTTTCTGTTAATATATTGCACTGATCCACAAATTTAAGAAGTCGATTAAAAAGACATTTTTCAAAAATTTTAGAAAATATGGGCAGTACAGAAATAGGTCGATAATCATTTTAAAAATCAGACGATCCATTTTTAAGAACTGCTATCACTTTTGCTATTTTAACCCGTCTGGGAAAATACCCATACTCATCGAAAAATTAAAAATATCACATAGTGGATAACAAATTAAATGAACTACTCTTTTCGTAATCGATACATCAATTTCATCAAAATCAGTACTTAATCAATTCTTTAAATTTACAAACGATATCAATAATTTCTTTCGCTGAAATTTGAGTGATAAATGCAGATTTAGGATCTCAGTCAAATATTGCACATTGTTATTTTTACTACAAAACTGAGGATCATGTATATTTTGTGTCAATGAAGGACCAATATTCAAAAAAAATCATTAAATTCGTTAGCCATATCATTAATAAGAGTAACAGATCGATTATTAACAGTAATTTGTTCAATTTTATTTTGTTTTCTTTTTTTAACCCATAGCCTTAATTTTACATTTACAAGTTTGCCTCATATAATTTTTCACATTTATAAACATTCACGATAATATTTATTCTTTATTTTTTTTTACTTCACTGTTACATTTATTTCTCAAAGTTTTATATGAGATTTCATTATTAAGAGTTGGCTTATGAATAAATCTTTTCTAGAGGCGACATTTTTTAATACACATTTTACGTAGTTGTTCATTAAACCGAGATTTTTCTTTCTTTTTTTTACAAGGTCTACAAACAATATAAAAGCATTCATCATACAAAGATTTGAATTGGAATAAAAATAATAATCATAATTTACATTGGGATCAACATTGTCTATGCGCTAATATATACTTTCAAGTTTACAAATAAATTGACGAATACTGTTTTCACACCTGTCGCGTTTAGTATTTACAAGTTTACAATTATTTTCAATTGAAACATTATGAACACAAAATATAGGGCAATGATAACTTATTTAAACAATTAGAATCCCGCTACTTATATTTTCAATATAATTAGTGAATATATTATCAATTAATGTCGCAGAATTTATTGTTAATATAGCTGGTTACTGAATCACAGGCCACATCGAATTAACCATGAAGACATCCAAGAAATAATTTATTTGCTGGCAAGAACTGTCATTCAATAAGTTGATATTATCATCTCAAGCAAAATATATCAGTTTATTTTCTTAATTTACTATGTCGTGGTCGAGTAGTTTAAGGCGCTTGACTTGGAGATGCGAAGGTTGACGGTTCGAATCCCGACTCGGCACTAATATCCTTTGGCAAGATATTAACCTGCACTTGCTACTCTCCACCCAGGTGTTAAATGGGTACCCGGTAGGATGCGACCGTCATTGTTGGTAAAACAGTTTTTGAGCGTCAACGCCTGGCTGGAATGCTCCCCAGGGAGTGGAGATTGTGCACACATTGTGTGCGGGCAAGCACTGAATCCAATGACCGGGGTAATAGTATATTTGTAAAGCGCTTAGAGACATTTGTATTAAAGGTAAAGACCAGTACTGGAAACGCCCCAATTTCAAAAAAAATAAATGGAAGCTCTCATTACAAATCATGTGAAAGAATATATTTTGATAATACATGATGATAAAAAAATTGCCGGGAAATTCCGCCTACTAATTCATATATTTGGTAAATTTGTTTCTCCCATGGTCTGTGAGAGATATAGGGTAGTCCCATATACATCTTTCTGTGTATAGTGCTTGTAACTTTACGAAGAATGGGCCAAATTTCTTATTATTTTGATGATTCCTGAACCTTGCAGATGCTAGATGCTAGATGATCAACCTTTTCTGATCGATTCCACAACGTTTCTTTCACAATGCAATCGCATGACCATAACTGGTATTTACCTTTAAGCGTTATATAAAAATCAAATATTATTATTATTATTGTTAAGACTCTAAAAATGATGGAAGGCATGTATTAGGTGTTGTAGTAAATCAAGTCTTTATTAGAGATCATGTACACACAAAAACCAGGCCCGTCAATCCATCGGGTTAGGCGGCAGGTTATAATGAACAATATATACAATAGCAAAGTACATTAACAATAGGAATACAAGTCACAGTGTAATAATATATGTGATAACAAGGAGCACTGGGATAGAGAGAAAAGGAACAGGAAGATGTGAAAAAAAAAGAAAAGGAGAAAGGGAGAGGAAAATAAAAGTGGTACATTACAGAACAGGGTAAAAGAATTATGATGAGGAAGGAAAGTTCCCCTGCTATGGTCACATTACCCAAAAGTAGCCTGCTCGGCGGCCGAGCGGCGATTTTTAAACCAATGCTGCCCAGCGGCTGCCGTACGGCCCCGAGCGTCGGCCGCCAAGGCACCGCTCGTTTTTAGGGCATCGCTCGGTCGCCGCTGAAGTTTGAGCGCGGAGTTAAAATTTTGGCGGCGCCTGCTCACTTTTCACTCGCCGCCCCAAATACGCTCAATGCCTGGGCGTTCGCCGCCCGAGCACCGACCTAGTCGCTGGGCGATGCCTAAATTCCAGCAGCGACCGAGCAGGCTACTGATCGGTCAGTCGCTGCTCTGATTTGTGACCATAGCTTTACATGATACATAAATGAATAGTGTACAATTGAATCGAGATCAATTACGTATTACGGTAAAAAAAAAAAAATTGTCATTTTGGTACAGAATGGTTACAAGTTCATTGATAAACAGGAAATGATGAAAAATCAACGTACGTAGATTGATAAATTAAAGGTATTGATCAAATTGCCATGCTGTGGCTCACGTCTTCCTTGGAAAATTACATTAGAACTAAAAAGAACGGTTTTCAATATTTCGTTCATGGATTCCGGGTACCTAATTGAGTTATTTATTTTGAGGATTTCCTTTAGGCGGTTTTTATTTTGTGGGGTTATGAGTCCACGTGAACCGATTTCAATACAGATTTGTTTGGTCTTCCACCCTGTTGATGTTATGTCATGTGTGAGGCTTTTGTATTAAATTTGTCTTGTCTTCGTTAAAGTACTTTGTCAATATTTGTTTCGAAGGGGACTGTGAGTTCGATGATGTTAATGTTTTTGTTGTCAATGTGTCAGATGTCGGGTTTGTGTTGGGTACGTTTTATGTTTGGTGGTATGGTGCCATCATTGATGCTTTCTCCTTCTATGCCTGAATATACTTTGATGTTATTGTTTGACGTGTTTTCATGTGTTTGAGCATGATGCGTAGTATGTTGTTGTGGCGCCAGGTATATCGGTCGAGCATTATTTCACAATTATTAAGAACATGATGCAGAGTGCCAGTGCAACTACAAATGTTACATTTATCAGAGATTCTTTTTCCCCACCGGTACAGGTTTTTGTTAATAGGAAGTTTATCTATTGCTGCATTAACAGTGAACTTCATTACACTCTGAGGTAAGTTATAAATAATCGACTTCCAGGTTACATCAGTATTTTCCAATTGAACAACTGTCATGAATTCTCCCTGTACAAGTTCAGGTTCGATCACTCTTTTCCAATTTTCTCTACATACAACTTGAACTGATTTTTTTAATCACAGTCTTTGTCTGGTTCCAGCTTACAGGGTTTGGTATTTTTGAGTAAATTTCATGTGCTTTCAAAGTGAACGACGTTTTTCGTGACCATCCCCTTTCCCTCTCTAGTCTTCGGTCAAGGGCGTGATTTACAACATCGTCGCCTTGACCCTAGATCTACTGTAAGCCAGACAATGGCAGGTTCGGTAAAGGTCCGAATTGGAAGGTATGTTCAAGCCATCAGGATCGTGGACCACAGCAAGATTGGCACCACGTATCGGTATTCCTAACCATATCTTAATATATCTATCTAATATTATTTCAAGAGGTTTCAGATGCGTTGCATGGACATCATATCCGGTAAGCATGTAACGGAGAGACAGGAGAGCATATCTAGTGAGTATACATACTTAATATTCGTTTCAAATGTTACACTTATTAATATTTTCGAGAGGGGATCTTATTTTTACTTTCAGGTATTCAAAGATTTCAGAAGTTTTCATCGAGAATGTGATGAGTGATCCTAAAAATTTAACTGGATGTCCGTGGACTACATGAGGATATTACATCGCTTCCGATAATTAAGTCTACAACATTTGGTTCACCACTCGTCTATAATATAGTTCCAAACATGGGCGTAAATCCATACGTAATACATATTGTTCAGGGGGATGAGTGAATAGATCATCCCCCCCCCCCTGAACAATAGGTAAGGATTTACGCCCATGGTTCCAAATATAATACTTTTCTTATATGTTTTAATTTCAATAAAGACAGATTCACAATCATCATTATTGATGTCTAGATCAAGCCTACGATTACAGTTAAAACTATTATGCACATAGATACCCACTCTACCACCATTGCGATTTTGTCGTTTATTTTCCAACAAATTCATATCAATCAAGATTATAAACGGGATCAACTGATTTCAAACAAGTCTCTGATAATCCTACTGCACAAAGTTGATGATCAACAAGCGAGACAAGACTATCATAGTCCTTTCTAATGCTTCTACAATTAATATGAAAACCGGTAAATATTTTATTCAAATGATGTGTATTTCCCCCCGAGACCATAGAAATACTGACTGGATTCCAGCGGGGTGCTAGTCTGATCCCGGTGTTCTTACCAGAGGAGAAGAGCTAATAGGTGACGCTGTTAGCTTTAGAAAAACTCCCACAACCCAGCCTATGGCGAGAACATGACAAGGCGGGTTGGGTCGACTTCAAAAAAACCCCGTCCTGCACCGGGCAGCAGCGATGCAGTACCTGTAGTTGGCGGAGGATCCACACCTAGGACAACGGTGGCTACGGGGGAGCAAAGGGCAGGTCAGCATCAATACTTCTGGCTTCTGTACTGCGATGGAAGAATCTGGCCGCCCACCATTATTAATTGGTCACGTTTGTCTTCATGAGAGTACAAAATAAACAAATCAGGTAGGTATCGGAAGGTGGAATCCGCAGGCCAGAAGATACGCCAAGAGCTAATGCGGAAGAGAGAGGTACTGCTCGTAGTACGCTTGCAGGTGACGTCGGATCAGGATCAAAGCCTCTTGCAGGAAGTCTTGAAGGTCCCATGATGGAAAGGAACTGCACCCCTCTAAGGAAACCAATCAATGTAGCCACGTGGAAGGTGCGTGGTATGTCACATGGGGAGGTGGAAATGGTGGAGAAGGAGCTGGATATAAATGATATTAAAGGTTTACATCAGACGAAGGAAATACAATCATCTTTTCAGGGAAAGAAAGTGGAAGGAGGCGAAGGGGTGTGGGATTCATAATAGAGAAAGCTGTAGCTAACTGTGTCTTGGGATACAACCCGATCTACGAGAGGATTATGACTGTGAGATTACAAGGGCATCCTATGAATATTTCCATAATTCAGGTATATGCAACAACAGCAAATGCACTGGAGGAAGAAATCACTGATTTCTATGAGATGGTACAAGATGTCGTAGACAGCATTCCTAAGAAAGATCTCCTCATGATATTGGGTGAGATTGATAAAACGAGGGAAAAATCTGAGTTCATTGGCAGTTATGGTCTTGGCATCAGAAACGAAAGAGGAGATCGACTGGAAGAATTTTGTGTAGCAAACAGCTTCATCATTGGTAACACGTGGTTTGAGCATCATCCCAGAAGACTGTGGACGTGGATGAGTCCGGGAGACAGAGCCAGAAACCAGATAGACTTCATCATGGTCAAGAAGCTGTGGCAAACTTCACTACAGAACGTCAAGACAAGACCAGGTGATGACTGTGGCAGCGATCATCAGCTGCTTGTGGCTAAACTGAGACTAAGACTGAAAGCTAAGAAATGTGATTCAGCTCCCACAAGGTATGATGTGGAAAATATCCTTCCTTAATTCTCAGTGGAAATTCTCAATAAAACTTTACAATAAAAAAAAAAGTAAAAAAATGACGGGAAAAAATTCACGAAATTGGTTGAAGAAAAGAAATCATATACCACATGAAAGGCAGGTAATGCGAGAAGATAATAAAATATAATGAAAAACAACATGAAGAAAGAAGGTGTAAAACCTACAGATCGGAAATCTTCGTAATGTGCCTTCTAATCTCACGTCCTTCTGTAGTTTTGGCCAGTGCCTTAGGTATATCTTTCCCATGATAAATACAAAGTGGTACAGGGAGATTAAATGTGTGGCCTTTAAATAATCAAAAAGGGTCTTAAGCGGGACTGCACCACTTATAGCTACTTGCGCCCTCTATATAGCAAACAATGCCTAAGCGGTACCCGTTGGACTCCCATGAGCCCCTTTTCTCTGATTTGATGAGATAACCACCCGTCATTGACCATGCAGGGAGTTATATTCCCTCCTGGCCAAACTAATGCGGACAGACTATTTCTTTTTATTCTTTGTATTTATTTATTCTCCACATATAGGTAGAATGACACTTTACAGCTGAAAGCTGGTCTTCAAAGGGGTCCTTTGACCGCATGAG
This sequence comes from Hemicentrotus pulcherrimus, assembly GCA_003118195.1. NCBI lineage: Eukaryota > Metazoa > Echinodermata > Echinoidea > Camarodonta > Strongylocentrotidae > Hemicentrotus > Hemicentrotus pulcherrimus. The sequence continues at coordinate 37,281 of BEXV01000878.1, forward strand.
GTTTGATAAGCAAGTGAACGCTTTAGAAAAAACCCAGACTTTATGTTAAAAAGGGATCCGTGATTATGATAAACAACATACGGTAATTACCACAGGCCATTTTGGACGAAGGGAAGAAATAACGAATATTTCACATAACATTGTCCTTACTCTATTATTTTTATACAACTATGTTAAGGTACATAGTACTTTTTGCAAGATAGTGTTTTTGTTTAATATCAGGTGATACACTTTCAACCAATCAAAAAACCAATGAATTATTGATGCAGGATATAACTATCGTAATTACACCAGTCATTAGATTGGAATGCTAATCCGCATATTGAGCTTGCACAGGTAACTCATAGTCATGGCTATATGATTATTATATCGCCTAGGGCGGATCTAGATTTTTGCACCGTCCACGAGCCTATTAGCGGCGAGGCGATTTTTTGTTGTTGCTCTTTTAGTTTGCAAAGGTATACTCACATCATGGCTAATATTATTATAATCGCATGTTAAATGAAACGCATAAGAGGACGTGTTTTGACTTAATAATGTCCACTTGCAAACCACCTCTCATCGCGAGAGTAACTAGCTGAGATAAAGCTTCCGATAGGATTATTAAATTCGCTATTTCGGATAAAACAACGAAAATATATTGGTTTGCCTGATCGTAAATAGTTAGTAAATTGGTACAGTTGTTCTCTGGCTCAGGATTTCTTTCTTTGGTAAGTTAATTTTTGTTGTCTTTTCTTCAACATATTTTCAAAGAGAATTGAAATTAAACCATAGTGCTGTTGTAGAAGGCAATCGTTGGCGAAGTTTAGATGTATATGATTGTTAGTCAATTATTAAGTTTATCTGATTATTATAGATAACATTATGAAAAATTACATTATTCTTTTCGCAATTCTAAACTTAATTACACGTTAAAAATCTACTAAGCATGCAGAATGCATGAACAATTCTGTAGCAAAAAGTTTTAAGCTTTGAATTAAAATACATTGCAGTAAAATATCTTTATCTCCTGATTCGCGTAAATAACATTTTCAAGTAATGAATTATTATTTCGTCGATCACAACTTTATTTCACAGCACTTTGATCAATAAGCAGATTGTTTTAAAGTCTGAATTCATTATACTGCATAGAGCTGGAATTCGTGACAGGATTTCGCCCGGTAGAAAAAGAAATCTTCAATGTGTAGATCTGATTTTTGAAATAAAATTTAGTGATGGTATTCTTATAAGTAATGTATCGGAAATCTATAAAATTGATTCCACTTGTCATAAAAATTTAAAATATACATTTTCATTGGTCAATTGGTAATTCCAAAGTACATAATCCAAAAAAAAGAAAAAAAAATTACAAAAAGTATGGACCTTTTTTGAAAATAAAATAGGCTTTACTTTATGTTTTAGAATCACGATCCATACTTTTCTAAATCATAAACCTTTTGAATAAGTCCTTTAAATTGTTAGATGGTGGTGTTGCTAAGGACGTCTTGTATCGCGCCTCTGTTGTGCACTCCAACGCTTGCTCTTTAATGTATGAAACTTCACCAATCTTGGTTCGATTCTTAATTAAAGGTTATTTTCCTTTAAGCCCACCGCAAACTATACGATCTGACTACGATCCGATTTTGGATGAATTTACCATGGCAGTCGATGTGAACATCCGAACTTGTGAGAAAAAATATTAATGATTAAGGATCTGAATAATAAAAGGATTACAAGTTCTAAATTTCTATTGATAGCAAGCTTTATTTTGGAAAGGAAAGCTAAATCGGCTCAGAATGGAAGTCGGACGTAAAACCAGTATGCGATCGTTAACAATTTGAAACTGATTATTAGTAAAAGGGCTATATGTACAAAAATTCCGGTTGTTGGAAATCATATCATTATTTAGGAAATCAACCCGGATGATGTTTGTTTAGCTAAATTTCAGATCATATGTAATTGCCATTTCTTCGAAAAATGGATCGCTGGAGGAACGCTTATTGTTTTGGGGACTGTAGTTTTTAATAGCAAAGCACCAAAAGTGAGGAATTAAGACCATTTAAAGGGGAAATCGATCCTGATATTAGCTTGCTTTAATAAAATGCAGAAGGTGAGAGAAACCAAATTAGTGAAATATTTTAGCAATATCTGATTAAAAATTGAAAAGTTATTAACATCTTTTGTTGTCATCACTGAAATACATATTGGCAACACTGGGACGATTATTACTGGGACGACTTATTAAATCAAATTAATAATATATATTTTAAAAAAAAAGAAAAAAGAATGATAATAATATGTATTATTACCATGGGTAGCCTCATCAGTATTAATACTGTACTCCCCGAGGGCCCTGCAATAATATTATTACTTTGGCGAGGCACTCAAGCATTCAAGGAATGTTTTGCTACTTGGTATCAAATTTGGGAAATACATGTATATCAATGTCTCTATATAAGACATCATTCCAGCGGGATTTGAGAAGGGAACCATGTGACCAACAGTTTAATGACTTTATCACTAGACCACGACATCTCTACGGTGAATGTATGAACGAACATTTTGATTAGAGAAAATGTGAATTTCTGAAGTTCTTTTAGTACAGGGCCAATGGGAGGGGAGCTCAATGCCAATTTGTGTTTGATTAATCACACTCACAAATAATTCATGACTTGCATATTTTCAATCGGTTACTGCTCAAACTTTCACTGATCTGTTTCTCTCATTTTATTCTTCTTTATTCTATTAAAACCAACTAAATATCTGGTTGGACGTCCCCTTTTAATTTCTAAAAAAGTTTTGCGTTCGACATTGTTAACCTTCGGAATTACGAACCATTGAAATAACGAATCTTGCGAAATACGTGTGCGCCCGTCATTACATTGTTTTTGTCATTACATTTCCAGGAGCCTTATCACCAAATACGATACGATGGCAACCAGACGACAGGGACATACTGGTAAACCATGCATCACTTTGTTCATGCTGTTAGCCATGCTCTACTTCTCTGTTCCTGAACACATTGATATCTGCAGAGACTGCTCATGTTTTGGTACATTACAACACGTATCCTGCCAAGGGGTCTTCCGGTTAGGGGCTCAGTTAAAACACACTTTTGAAGATGTAGCCTTTCGTGACGTCGATATCGAGGTACCACATTCAAAATTATCACCTGACCTTTTCTGGAATCGGACAGGCATCATCTATCTCGATTTAGAGGAAAACGGTTTCAAGTTTATCGATGATTGGCTGTTTACGATCCTCCGCCAGGTGAAATACCTTACTCTATCCCTCAACGCCCTCACAGCAATTCCTGTGTTTCACAATCTCACGTCACTACAAGAACTCTACCTGGGGTTCAACAATATTCGCAGCATTGGTAGCAACCTGAAGGCTCACGCTCCAAAATTAAAAGAACTTATGCTGGATCACAACAGGATCACATTTGTCCAAGGGGATCAGTTTCCACAGGAGTTAGAAAAACTGGGCCTGAGCTTTAACAGAATAACGTCCATCGACAGGGGCACACTCTCGGGTCTTCTGCAGTTAAAGAAAGTAGATCTTACAGGTAACCTGATTTCGCAGATATCGAGTGGTTCGTTCTTGTTGCCTGGTTTAAAAACTGTGATCCTAAATGAAAACATGATCGGTGACATCTTCAAGGATACCTTCAATCCAGAGCTTGACAAATTACATCTCGAAAGCAACAGACTTTCTGAACTTGGTAACATCACGGGCATCCCTTCATTAAAGAGTCTGTATGTCTCGTACCAGAGTGAGGTAATTAAACTGCAGGAAATCCCACTTCTCGAAAATCTCAGAGAACTGACCCTTACTGTGGAAAGTTCTCCCGATCATGCCGATTGGATAGACAGAATACTCACCAAGATGCCTAGGCTGCAGACTCTCTCAGTTGTCAACGGGAAAGTGGACTATGTACCTTTGAAAAGCCATGAACACCTTCGCGATGTAAACTTGAACTTGTGCTCTATAAAGGATATCCACAATTTAACCCTACTACCTATGCTGTCCTCCCTATCAGCAAACAATAACCTGATGACATCCATTTCCCGTATTTCTGGACTAAGTAACCTGGTAACTGTTGATTTGAACCAGAATAAAATTGTCACAATATCAGCTTCCGATTTAGCAAATCTACCTAGATTAGAAACAATCAATTTGTCGGGTAATGAAATAGCATTTATATCAGGACAGTTTGATGTTCAAAATCTTCTATCGATAAACCTGTCAAAGAATAAAATTCATAGTATTTCAACTCGTGCTTTTTCAAACCTTCGTAGAATAAATGACATCAATATAAACTATAACCCAATAAGGAACAAGAATCAACTCGAATTTATCCGACCATTGACGCATCTCCAGTTAAGCTACGCAAAACTAACAAGAGTAGATAGTGACTCATTCAGAGGATTGCAGTCTTTGTACTTTGTCGACCTGACTAGCAACCTAATATCCGAAATTGTTGGCATTTCGTATCTTCCCAGTTTGAACACCCTGATTTTGGATGACAATCCACTCAATTTCATTTCGCCCAACACATTGCAGTCCCTTCCTTATCTCTCTATACTGTCTATCAAAAACACACACTTGCTAGTTTTTCCAATAGTGCACGGAGAGTTCCCTCAAATGTTTACAATTATACTGAGTGGAAACTATCTTAAAAGAATCCCACGTGAGATATCTCATAATTTTCCAAATCTAAGGTCTCTTCAACTGTCGAACAACAGCATCGATAGGTTGGAGCTCGACGCCTTTGCCATGTTTACCAATCTTATCTATTTTTCAATAGATGGAAACCGCATATCATACTATGATACGAATACAACAAAGAATATTTCAATACAATATCTTTCATTCGGATCAAGGCATACAGTGTTCATATCTAAAGGAATGCATGATGTGTTGACGAATATGTTTGGTTTTACTGTGTACGGGTCGTCTTTACTGAATGTTTCTGGTAGAGTTCGTTGCGGATACCATCCTCAGTTTGTCCGTGTCCGTGGGGGGATGATTCAGGATGTGACCGATACGTGTCCACCTTTATCTCTAAACACGCTACACTCATTGGAGCTTGAAAATGTCGTTATAAGTACATCTTCGTTCTATACGTTACTTACCCAGACCGCGGTAGGTGTATACTTTATCAACATATCAATTCTAGAAGAATACAAAGATAATAGGAGCAAAATGTACCACACTCAGTTGAAATATCTTAGTTATCAAGAGTCTGGTCTTGTTGAACTTCCTGAAGTCTTTGCTCCTGCTATGATCAACTTGGATGTCTCTGGTAATCTCTTGGAGGAATTTAAACTGAAGGACTTAACAAAGCTATATCCTAGATTACATACCCTTGATCTCTCAAACAATCGCATCAGGGTTCTCTCCAGTTGCGGTGCCAGCGGCGTATCGCATCCTCTGAAGGTCCTAATTCTCAAAGGCAACAACCTTTGGTTGTTCTCTGCCTGGAAGTGTGGAAATGGTTTCAATATCTTGACAAATATCTTCACACTGAACTTAGATGACAACAGTCTTTCATTTTTGGAACGTGAAATCATCCCAAGGTCCTCCTCAAATCAAGCGCCTTTCAGGACATCCGTTAGTGCGGGAGACAACAGGCTAATATGTGACTGCCACCAGCGTTGGTTAGTGAAAGTGGAGGACAGTATCAGCTTTGTTAATACCAAATGCTCTGCACCAGAGGGTCATGCTGGCAAACCTCTGTCGGACTTACTGAAAGATGGTTTTCCTTGTCCGCTGTTTGTGTCGGAAGGGCAAGCCTGTGCAATATCGAACAACTCGGAGATTTTAGTTGAGTGTCCCGTCGCATCTTATCCCTTTCCCGAAATTTCCTGGGTTGTTGCAGAATCTAGTGTTGATTTCAACGAAACTCTATCAGTATACCATTCGATGGAAGATCTAGAAGTGGTAGCCGGATCACTGGTGTTAAAATTGGACTCCAGGCGTCCTTACGTTGATGAAGAAGAGATGAATATTTCTCTAACTTGTCGCGCCACCAGTGAAGGGGATACGCTTGACATCAATATAATCGTCCATATCGATCTCATCAATGGTGACGAGACAGGCGAATACTCTGACCTGTCGGTTCAGTGTCACCCTAGTGTGGAAGACAGCAGCAGCAAGCTCTTTCACTCGATCTCTGAAAATACTGAAGATATTGGTCTGACGGAAAACCTGACCTGTTGGGCATTGGGAGATGCAAAGAGCTGCCTCGAGTCAGCTGACTGCACTTTAATCGCAGTTATGGTCGGAATTACTTGTTTCGTACATTATATGTTGACATGACTGATCATAACCGTTCCTCAAGTCGAGTGATATAACGAATAACGTAGGAAATAGCAACACTGTCAATATCCTGCATTTACCAAATTTTCAGCCTTCACCCTTGAACCAATTCAGTACTCTGATATAAATATTTGAAGTTGAATTTTGAATTTGAATTTATTAACAACAACAACACATCATAATAATGACAGTATGACAACAATCATACAATATAAAGAATAATACTGATACCCGATACATAACATAAGAGTAATGTTGATTGAACAGTAATGGTTTTAAAACGATATCTAGAAATAGAATTGCACACTATTAAATGTGAAAAAGATATACACGTAAATGTGTGTATATAAAACTAATATTTAGGTTTAGTTGTTTATTGGAACTAAAAGTTAGCACAAGTGCTAGTCCAGCCCAGTTCCATTCTTTGGAAAGAATTCCAACAACAAAAAATGATAATTTGAATGTAAAACTTGTTTGTTTTGTATTTCTTATACATGTATACACAAATATAATACAGTATCCTGTATCTTCTTACATTTCTAAAAGAAAAAAACAAAACCAAGTTTAAGTGCTAAAGCATTATAAGGAAAGATAACGAATCTTTGAATAAATACAACCATCACTCTGTTCATGAAATGAAAAGGATGTATTAATGAAAATTAACCTTACAGATGTGCGTAAATGCGCGAATCCTGTAAAAGCCAAAGGGCAGCTATAATCGTTAACAAGGAAGTGTAAGGAACTGTTTTTTTAAAACTATGACCAAATAGCTAAATGGCCCTTTGAGAGCCTGAAACTTTACAAAGATAACGAATTACAAATCAGTTACAACTTTTTCTTGTAGCATGGACCTAGATTGACCTCCCATAGCTGAATGAAATTTGTTCAATGTTGCTTTATATGCATGAGGTAACCCTGAACAGCAAATTGTTTACGGAATTTCGTAACAAAATTGACATACCTTTTTGGTTGGAGCCGAAAAAATATATAGCTACAAACAATATGTTCTTTTTCTATTGATGATTAGTGAGCATGGGTGGATCTTAAAGGAAATTAACAGCAATCTGATTTTGATGGAACAGTGCGATTAAAAATGGTGTTTCAGACGTTACATTTTCCATAAACAATGTAGACCCTCACTTAACCCATTAGAACAATAAATTATTGAGATTGCATATGTTTTGAATGAGCTTATTAGTTACGCCAAGTCATTAAATTAAAAGAAAATATAGTTTAATTATAGTAGCGCTTATATTAGAAATATAGTAAAAATTTGAAAAAGTTGTCTTATTTTCCGTAAACAATTTTGTAACGTCCGAAACAACTTTCAATTTGAAGTAACAGAAAATATATGAACTGCAGGACCTATCTATCGAAACATTTTATAAACATTTCATTGCGGCTACCCACCCCCCAAAAAATTGCAATACATCACTACAATACTATTTTATAGTTAAAAACAATTTTCCATTAACAGTTGTAACATCCGAAACAAATATAACGTCCGAAACAACAAAAAACAATTAAATTATAATATTCCATATTTGAGGGTATCTGGAGTGAATAAATCATAATGAAATAAGTTATTATAAGTCTTAACACAAGTCAAAACACATATCAGTTCTTTCAAATCTTATAATTTTGTGTAAGCTCAAGAAGGGTGTTCCGGACGTTACACTATTTGATTATTAACACATAGTTTGCAAATTTCAACTAATTTTCGATCATATGTGCAAGATACGATTTCAAAATGCATACCCCTGTTAAAAACACTATTTTGATAATTTTATTTAGATTTAAATATAAAAATATGAAGAAATATGATGCAAAAATCAAATTTTTCTTAAAATATCTAAATTTTTCAGCAAAATTGACTTATAAAACCTAAAATATTAAAGCCACACTTTGTGATGCAAGGCATGGCTGTGTGCTTTAGTATATCCCTAATTGTAATTTATCCGAAAAAATCTCAATAAAAGTGACTCATAAAAAATATTCAGCCATTTTAACAGCACTTTCTGGTATGCTGTTAGCACGTTTCGGACGTTACATTAAACTGTTAACAGACATTTTCATACTTTAACTAGTTTAAATGAGGGACAAAGACAGCTTTGAGAATAGCAAATTCAATTTTTCAACCTCTCCTCTTACTATTTACATCATTGTGTGTTCGCAAATCACAAGGTTTTCATTTTTACAGAGGTTGTTCCAAATGATGTCATATAACCAAAGAATGTATAGTCAATCTAAACTATTTGGTTGGTTACAAAAGCTCACAATCACCCACTTAGGAATACCCAGTGTACATGTACACGACATGGGTATGTTACAGGCATATAAAGTTGATAAAATCAAGCAAATTAAAATGTTTTTCTAAAAAGTTATGGGGAATTTCGTCTGAAAATACATTCTAAAAAGGGCACTCTGTAGACGTAACTAATCTGTGTACAAGGGATTACTACTGCCATTATCCAATACTGAAAAGAGCATTAATACCTTATTGAATGATCCTAATCATACAGTTTCTTCCTCAAATGTATAAGCTAGTGTGAAATATAGATGGGCTTTAATAATGTTTGTCCCTTTTCTCTTGCCTATTCATTAACCATCGTTTATCGTTAAACAGCGAAGTTTGAAGGATCCTGTACAAAATTATATTCTACAGTCTCGCTCATATAGTTGGAATATTTTTGTTTTGCCCCAATTTATGGAAATATTTTAAAAATTAAAAAATAATGGATCTAGATAATAATATATACTATTCTCCGATTTTATTGAATAATTATTTGACAATGTGTGTTTTGCGTGACTGCTAAAGCATGTGTATGCTAGTATGGTTATCAACTAGGGGACCTACGCCCTGAAGTCATAAATGACAGCAATAAGGATTAATGCCCCACAAAAGGGCACTAATATAGCACATCGACACGGTTTTGATCCTGGGGCCTCACAGTTACGAGGCCATTGTTTTGTCACTGAACTATGACGGTACGCAGCTGGGGCAAGGATAGGGGGCAGTTTCCATAAATACAAAAATAATAAATAAAATGCAATAATTTTTTAAAATAATTTACTGCATTTTACTCCGGTCCCCAACACAAACAAATCCTCAAGACGGCCATGCATTATGGCTCAAGGCATGGGCACATGGAATAGATTGTTTGTTTTGCGTAAGCTGAAAAGTTACCATATGGATGCAACAATCCTGACCCTGTTCTACAATTCAATAATAAAGAGTGTCCTGCGTTTCAATATCTGTTCATTTGGCAATCTCTCAAAACAGGACAAGAAGAAATTGGAAAGGCCACATATAATAGCACAGCGAACAATTGGGGTAGAATTAGCTTCTGCCGAGTCTCATTGTACTAAAAAAATTGTTAATAAGGCATATGTAATCATGAAAGACAATACCCATCCACTTCATTCATTTTATTCATTTAATCGTTCTGGTATCCGACTTCGCCCCACCCCAACCCGCCTTTCACGATTCAGATATTCATTTGTTCCCGACTCTGTTCGTAATTCAACTCAAGGGTTTAACGTCGAAATTAATGTCGTAGTCTAGCTTATGTGGGAGGGGGGGGGGGGCGCTTTTCAGAACGCAGATCGAACACCATGAAGCCAAACAACTAGGATTATGTAGGACGAGTTGACTTTATTAGTAACAATAAGAACAGAACGGAAAACCCCTGCAAATTCAAAACAAAAAGACAATGCATCAATATTCGATCACTGATTATAATATACATGTACATCATCATTTGTTATCTCATTATGGGAACACAATTGAACACATAGCTTTCTAACACTATTTGTTAACTTAACATCAATGCAATTAAATGAATCCACCTGTTTAATCCTTTAAGAAAAATCAATATGACTCGGCCATTCTGACTAACTCACCCAACCAAGGTTTAACTGGAACAACAACCACTGTTAGACGTAGCATCACACTTTGCCTTTCTATCCAGTCACTCTTCTGGAACTATGTGAACTCTATGAAGCAAAACACAATTACCCTACTAATGTAAGTATATACTAATTCATGCAATATAACTGTAACTACAGCGAACAACAATATCTGAAATGCATTGTGTGCACCCACAAAAACACAAGTCTTTAAAGTGGTTTCAGATAAAATACTCAATAATCACAATGTATCCTGAACTTGAATAACTGATGAAGTGATGATAATGAAGAAACACCCTACAGTGTATTTGGTATAATGACATTCGATATATCGGATAAAGTCGTATAACTATGAATACTATAGTAGCCTACATCATTCTTTATAATTTAATCGCAGGACAATTTGCATAATAACGTAACTACTAATAATGACTCGTACTCCTAGTAGCGAGCAAGTATATCGACATTCATATAAAGATGATAATTAGCTACTTAATCTTTTGCTTACACACAGTGCAATATAACCTGTCATTTACCAATATATTGATATAAAAGACTATATCAAAAACATATACTTTGCAATACTCATGAACTGGTTTTGACCAAATAAGGTCTGACACGTATCCACTAAACAAGAAAACAAAGCCATGCCGGGCCGAGTAACTTTCAACAATGTGCTTCACTTTGCACCCTGCAACTAAATCACTTCATTACATCCCACACTCAATTACATGTACTATAACCACTTAACATTATGACAGATACCTCTCACATCTTTACAGAATTCCTGTAATGAATCTACTGCCATATTACATCTCGTTGAACACAACTCAAATGTCTATTTAAAGAGTAAAACTTTCTATATACGAGAGCAAACTCACGCTCATGGAGCAAAATCCATTGGTTGTGTGCAGCAAGTGTGCGCTGTACGAACAATACTTTATCACTTTTAGCCACTCATAGTGCGGCAAACTTTAAATTTTCATACATTTATAGAATACACTTATGGCTATAGGAACTTCACAATTTCAAAGTTGGTGCTTAATCACATGTGATTATAACTGTACATACCTCGAAAATACAGTAGATTCACTATTATTCTCTAATAAACTCGGAACCTCCTGACCTTACTCTTACCGACACCTTCAGCATGATCATCTCTAATTCATGATCCAACCCTCACTCTTGACCAAGGTCTTACATATTCATACACTTAGTATTTTCCAACATTATGATTAAAACACATTCGGCAGTCTGATTCATCTTGTAAAATGAAAACAAAGTATTAAGATTACTGGAACTACATGAACTCAGCGAATTTATATAGCGGCAACAAGACCCTTTTAGTCATGCGGTCTCTGACTACATGCTTAAAACTTCTTCTTCTTCTTCGTTTGGTATTATAATGGCTATTAGTGGTTATTACTTCCAAACGTATGGTATCTCCAAATACTTTGGTTTACAATGTAAAAAAGGGAAATTTCTACACTACCACATTAATACTAAAAATATTTATGATTTAAAATACCAATGACCAATGCTTAATTCTGAAACTTCTGATTTGAAGTACCAATGACCACTTTTGTCGCTTCATTATCTGTCGCATGTTTTTGTTCCTTATTTCATCTATTTATATAAACGTTATATATTAATTACTTGTAATAGACCAAATACAATATCTTAATATCTTGTATCTTGTATTCTACGCTATACGAGAGGTGAAGCTGTATAAAAGCCTTATATAATAATATAATAACACAAGTATATTCTTGGGACAAAACGTCTCAGTTTTAACAGAATGCCTACTTTATTCCGTATACATTTGCTTATTGTCTGAATATGTTCTTTCCATGATAAGTGAAAATCAATTTTAATTCCTAAAAATGATGCAACGAATGTCTCTCTAATATCTGATCTTGGTATTCACACAGATCCTGTTCTTTGTTCCATATGGGATATGTTGATGAATACAAAATATCTTACCTTACCTTTAATACCTTATTTCATATCTTTTAAAAAGACTAGTATTACCATTTTGCGCCTATATCATTCTCACTAACATCTATTGTTCACCATAAGCCCTCGAAATTCGAATATTTGTTTTATTTCATTGTTTTTACTGAGTGCAACCAAGTATATAGTATTCACTCTCTATTTTTGTCTATCATAGTAGCGTTCATGTTTATTCTTGTTTATTTATGTTTTTTGTATATCATTTTGTAAAATCATTGCAGAGTGCGAAGTATACATGAGCTGAAACAATTAACTGAAACTGAAGCTGAAACTTTTTAATTATTAACGGGCGCTTAATAGGCCTTCAAAATTGGTCCTGCGACAGTTTTGGTTTCACAAACACGGCGTGCAGTCTTTCTTGTCCGAGGAAGCGAAGCGAGCGAGCGGCGGAGGGGGATCCGTTACACCAACCAAATTTATCCATTCCTCAGTTTTATACAGTAAGTCATTATTTTTCTAAAACAACCTTCTGAAAGAGAAGATTGCTAATTTGTGCCATTTCTTATTCTTTCTATTTCAGTCGCCCTCAGTGGGAGGGGGTATATATGAGAAATTCTGCTATATAATTTGAACTGAGTGTTTGAGCCTCCACCCACAGATGGTGGTGCTGGAGAAAGTATTCATGAACTTGTATGTACCTGTTTGCTATTTCGAAACAATTTACTCATTGGTATTATTAGAGTTAAAATCATCTCAAATTAATGCCAGCTTGGCTCATGTTGAGAATTTCAAGCGTTATATTCAATATAACTGAGAAGGAGACGAACGTTATTTCAAATTAATTGTATTTATATTTCAAGTCTTTTCTTGTCCTATTTCATCATTTTAACCATGGCCAACGTTTTTCCTTGTTATATATATGTGAGAAACCCGTAAAGTGCAATCAAAAAGCGCTACTTTGTACAAAATGTAACCAATGGATACATATTTCATGTGGAAATGTATCTTCCAAACAATATGATGATAAAACTGAACAATTTCACAATTGGCAATGTACCAAATGTATTTTCCTAGAAATGCCGCTTTGGAATGTTGAGAATATAGTAAAAGATAGAAATGTGAGCTTGAACCATACACATTCTGTTGATATAGACCGGCATTATATTCTACTCGTTATGCTTTAAACAGTCAATTATTTATTCCAAAATTTAAAACAAATTTAAAAACGAAAACCTTAGCGGTTTCAGGAGCTAAAATATACAATAAATTACCCTATCATATTAAAAATTGTAAGTCGCTGCAAAGTTTTTAAAAAAAATGTCAAAACCTTTCAGTTTCCCTTGTAACATATTTTCACGTTAATTTGACCTTTATTTATTACATTTCATTCATCTAGTTTTCTCAATTTGATAGTTGTATTTTTTCCCTTATAATTATTAATGCGTGTTTTTCGTTACCTATGTTTAATTATTGTATATACCATGCATATTTTACCTTTGTATGTATGTTTTGAATTCATGTTATTATTGTACATGTTTTTATATGAATGCAGGGCTCTCTGGGAGAGCAGGGTCAGAAATGAACTTGAATGAGACCACCCTGTTAAAATAAAACTATAATAAATAAATAAATAAATAAATAGCTCTTCAAATGCCCCCATATATGAAACATGACTAGAAATAACTTCAAACTTTGGACCAAGTTTTCACGTCTCCTGTGTGTGTGTGTGTGTGTGTGTGTGTTTTGTGTGTACAATACGTGTGAATTTCAGAAAGGCTTTGGTTGATTTCCGGTAATTGTGATCATTACAAAATCTACATATATTTCTATGTATTATAGATGTATGATAATAATTCTTCAAGAAAAATCAATATTACTGATAAAATTAAAATATTCAAATTACCAAGAAAATCAAACATTACTGACATTACTAAAGAAATTAACATAACATATAAATTCCCGGGAAAGTTAGCATATTATATTAATAATAGCAACAACTTTATAAGAGGCGAAATGGAGGCATTGCAATACAAATTCACACTGATTTAAAAGTTTTGCCTATTGGGTTTTTTGTTGTTGGAATAGATGGATTTTTAGATTTTTTTGTTAATAGTCAGTAGTAGGCGAGTTCTAAATATGGGCGGTAAGAGTGTTCCAAAGAGTGGGGACACATAATGAGAAGGCCCTGTCACCGAAGCGGTTGTGGGTGCGAGGACCAAGTGCGAGCTGGGGTCTGGTCGATGATCTATAGGTTCATGCTTGTAGTTCATGCTATAGTATACTAGTAAACCTTTCTTTAGGCTGTTTTCGTAATTATTTCGCAATTATTCGTAGCATGTGAATGAAATAACACCTATCGAGGCAAGCAAAAATTTGGTTACATTACGAAAATGCACATCGCACAATTAATCCTATTCTGAAGCTTATATACCCGACCAC
>BEXV01000878.1:65015-85496 GCA_003118195.1 Hemicentrotus pulcherrimus
CAAATAAATGAATAAATCAACTTAATCTAACTTAAATTGTGCTAAAGATGGCTTATTTCATAACCAATAGTAGTACGACATCATTTATTTATTTATTTGTTTGACATATAAGGGTGAGAGTGAAACATTATAAGTTCATTTCCTGTTTATAAAGTGCGCCCTCTATTGAAAAATCTAGGTGGTTTTGTGGCCCTTTGGACGCCATATTAGTTTCCTGAACCATGCACTGCTCTACGTTCTAACTTAATATCCTAATGTACTCTATGAGCCCGAAAACCATGGCAAAGACAACCCAATTATGTCTCTCTGATGGATATTAAGTGACTTATGTCCATTTTTATGTTATAGCGGCCATTTTGGAAGCCATTTTGGATTTAGGGGTTTCCTTGACCATCACAAACCAATCTTACTTGTCTCAACGGATTCTCTGACCCCCGAAACCATGGGATAGACACCAAAATTATGTCTCGAGGTTGGATGATAAGTGATTTATGGCCATTTCTAGGCATCGGCGGCCATCTTGGACGCCATCTTGAAAATAACAGCTTTCCTAACCTTCGAGTTTGGTCTACTTTTAGTATGTTATTACTGAGGTCAAATACTACTAGAAACCGTTGAAAAACCTTTTGTTGCAATTTTTTGGGGGTTGGGGTGTGTTTTTTTAAACCGTATATTGACTTGACTATTTGGCAAAATGGATACCCAGTAAAAAAAAAGTTCCTTGAATGCTTCAATGCCTCTTCGTGGTAATGATATTATTGCAGGGCCCTCAGGGAGTACAGTATTAATAGTGTTGAGGTTACTCATGATAACGAAACATATTATTATCATTGTTGTTATTGTTCTTATTGATTTGATTTAATATGTATTGCAAATATTGCAAAGAAACGTCACAGTGTTGCCACTGTATTTCAGTGATGACAACTAAAATATTAATAACTTTTCATTTTTTATTCAGATATTGCTAAAATTTCATTAATTTGATTCTCTCATTTTTTGTTTTTTATTTAAGCAAGCTAATACCAGTGTGAAATTCCTCTTTGAAGGGTGTTAATGTCGGGGAAGAGATTTTTGTTGTTGCAAATGTGGAGCTAAAATTTGGTTTTATAGTTCAGAAGCTTAGCGTACCTTTAAATTACTTGATTGTTTATTTATAGCTGTTTGAGATAGTTGAGCAGAGGAACAATAAGCTGCACAGATTTGTTATGATAAATGTTAGTTTCTCTGAGGTTTGTATATTGTTTAGAACAGGTGAAAATATCTTAGATGTACTCTAGTATGTAGTGAAACGCTTCACTCAGTGATATCTTTACTCTGTATTAAAAGTAGGTCCGTAGCTTGGCATGCACTAGCTTTGTTTGCAGTGCAGCAATGTATGCAGTGAGACTCTTTACATTGTATTAAAAGTAGGTCTTCAGTTTGGAATGTGTAGTTGTCTCAAGCTATAGAGGGATTCTGTGTGTGATTACATTCAATCTGTCTAATGGAGGCTACCTCTGAAGTTTTGAGGGGCGGACTAATCTCAGGTAATCAGGTTGCTTCTGGGACTAGTATTATTTTCTACCAACTTTCATTCGAGGTGTTTGTCCTGTCTATCTGCTCTCAATGTTACGCTGATTCTCATGTTAGCTGCCTGCCTGTTCGGTTGTGGCCGAGTTATATGCTCTGCTTTGGGTCTGCTTGAGTGATAGGGGTTGCTGAACCTGTTTTGTTTTGTTTTTTAATTTCAAAAAATAAATGATCAACTGCAACCGCATCGTTTGCCTCTGACTCCTCTATTTCGATCTCCTGTCCTACCCACGACATTAATTCCTCAATTTTGGTGCTTTGCTCTTAAGGACCCCCAGCCCGCCTTACAATATACGTTCCTCCAGCGATCCTCCAGCGATTTTTGAAGAAATGGCAAATATATTTGATATGAAATCTAGCCTTACAAACATCATCGTCCGCGTTTATTTCCTAATTAATGATATGAATTCCAACAAACAGAATTTTAGTGATTTAAGCCTTCTACTCAGAATCAGCTTCAACATCACTGAAACATCGCCGTTAGACTCTGGTTTGGCATTTTTTGGCGAGTTTGGATGCAAGTGTAAATGGCCCTGAAGAAGACGCATTTTGCATCGGGAAGGCAGCACATGCGCATTACCAACCAAAACACGTCAACACATCACTGGGCTTTTTAGTCGGCGATGTTTCAGCACAAGTTTACAAGGGAGCGTAAAACATCACACTTTATTAATGAGGTATTTGACAGTATAAATACACTTATCGCACCACTGATGTGACGTCCGACTTCGATTCTGAGCCGATTTAGCTTTTCCTTTCCAACATGAAGCTTGATATCAATAGCAATTTAGAATTATTTATCGTTTGACTATTCAGGTCCTTCTTCATTTACTATTTTACAAGTTCAAATGTTCAAATCAATGCCGGTATGGAAGTTCAGATTAAGTGGACAAGAACGGCGTTAACGCCCACTGATCATGCGTGTCCATGGCAAGCCGTTTTGATATTTATTCATTTTTCTTGATATCAAGATGTACCTATGGTGGGCTCTAAGGAACACGCAAACGCAAAAATTTGACGTATACATAATTATGCAACAAAATTTTCGCTTTTTTACGTACAAGTTGTTTGTCTTTTACGTCTAAGACGTTAAAACATTCACAAAAAATAATAATGGACTAAAATTGATATGTGCTATAGAAGGCCTAGATACATTACGCTTTAAAATTTGTAAACATATATTGCTTGTACCAAGCATTTACTTTTTTGGTGCATCTTGTTGCCATTTACTCCCCTTCCTATCACACCCTTTAATTCTCCCTCTATTTCTTTATATTTCTCTCTCTATCTCTCTCCTCAAGGGGGAGCCCGGGGGACCGCCCGCCCTTGAGAAATTTTTACATTTAGATTTTTACATTTTGGGGGGTTGCCCCCCCCCCCTCTGGCGGTCAAGAAGGGGGGGTGCAAATTTTAAAATTTTCGGGAGCAAAACAAAAAAAAAGTTGGGCCCCCTGGATCCGCGCCTGTCTCACCACTCTTTCACCTCTTTCTATCCCAATCTGTCTCTCAGCTTACTGAAAAAAATTCATGTAAAATATTCACGTCTGCGTTTCTTTTAGGGAGACGCAGACGTGAATATTTGACGCAGATTTTCCAGCAGATTTTCCAGCAGGTTTTCACGTCTGCCTGTCCCTTCAGGGTCATTGGGTACAGAAAAATGAAAAAGATACCAAGCAAAGGTACTCGTAAATTTTGTTTCCACGTCTTGGACGTAAAAGACAAAAATGTTGTTGCATAGGTATACGTCAATTGTTTTGATAATCACGTCTTGGACGTAAAAACGAAAATTTGTTGTATAGGTAAACGTCAATTCTTTTGCGTTTGCGTGTCCCTCGATGAGCCACCATAATCACCGTTGCTTTACCAAATAAACTTTTGCCTGATAATTATCAAGAATTACCAGTGCTTTACAACAGAAAATCATTTCTTGATATCAATAATCCAATTCGTGATATCAAGAAATAGGAATAAATGTTAAGGCTGCTTGACATGGACACGCATAATTAGTGAACGTTCACGCCGTTCTCGTCCATTCAATTTAAAAGTCCCTATTGTAAATTCTTACAAACGTCCGACTACGACTTTTAACTGAGAAGCTTTTCCTTTCTAAAATGAAGCTCGATATCATTTGAAATTTAGATTTTATTAATTCTTTGACTATTCATATTCTAAATCATTTTTTTTCTTCTCCACAAGTTCGGATGTTTACATCAAATGCTGTGGTAAGTTCTTCCAAAATCGGATCGTAGTCAGGTCGTATAGTTTGCCGTGGGCGTAGTGCAAAATAACCTTTAATGAAAAATTGAACCAAGATCATTGAATTGTGAGACATTGAAGTGGAAGCGTCGTGACACCCAGCAGAGGCACTATACAAAACATCATCACCATCACCACCACCTAACAATTCACAAGACTTATTCAAAAGGTTTATGACTCAGAAAAAGGATGAATCATGATTCCAAAAAGAAAGTATAGCCTATTTCATTTTCTGAATTATGAACCTTCAAAATTATGGACCGTATTTCACTATCGGAGCTACGATTCCTATTTCATTTTCAAAATTCCAATGGTTCATCCTTCCCATAATTCCCTTTTTTATTATGAACTCTGGAATTACCGAAATGACCAATGAAATGTATATTTTGGTTTGTTAATGGCATAAAAGTCAAGTGAAATCAATTTTCTAGAATGCCGATACAATAATAACTAAAATAACATCACTATATTTTATTTTATTCATTTTATCTACACATTGAAGATTTCCCTTCAAGCCCTATGCAGTATTATAAATTCATACTTTTAAGCAGTCTGCTCATGGATTAGAGTCCTTTTTTTTTTTAGCGTGAAATAAAGTTTAGAACCACGAAATAGTTACACATAACTTGAAAATTTACGCGAATCAAAGATATATATATAATATATATTACTATAATGCATTTAAATTCAAACTTTATTACTTTCTGTTACATTATATGTTATGCATTCTCCATGTGAGGTAAATATTTAACGCGAAATTAAGTTTAGAATGGCGAAAAGAGTAATTTGCTTTTTCATAAGGTTATCTAGACTAATCAGATAAACCTAATAGTTGACTAACAATCATATACATTCAAACTTCACCAACGATTGCCTTATATAACTACAGCACTATAGATTAATTTCAATTCTCTTTGAAAATATGTTGAAAGAAAGACAACAAAAATTAACTTACCAAAGAAAAAAGAAATCCTGACCCGGAGAACAACTGTACTAATAAACTTATTTACGGTCAGGCAGACAAAGACGTTTGCGTTGTTCATCCGAAATAGCGAATGTAATGATCATATCGGAAGCTTATCTCAGCTATAAGGTATGACTCTCACAACGAGATGTGTTTTGCAAGTGAACATAAATGAGCTCACACACGTCATCTTATCTGTTCCATATAACTTGTGATTATAATAATGCTAGCCATGATGACTGTGAGTAACCTTAGTTAGCTCGATGTGCGGATTAGCAATTCAATCCAATATTACCGGTGTAACAACAATTGTTATATCATGCATCGACAATTTATTGGTTTTTGATGGGTTCAAAGTGTTTCTTTTTGAACCCACGATCCCTCTTTTTTTCTGAATCATAAATCTTTTGTTTGGTCGCGATGACTCACTGTTAAGCGCCTCTGCTGGACGCTTACGACGCTTACACTTAAATGTCTCAGAATTCAACGTTCTTGGTCTGTATTTTTTAAAAATGGTTATTTTTCATTAGGCCCACCGCAAACTGTTCTATTCGACTACGATCCGATTTTGGAAGAATTTGCAATGGTTTCGATGTGAACATCTGCACTATTTTAATGATCTGAATAGTCAAAGGATGAATCAAATCTAAATTTGAAATGATATCAAGCTTCATTTTGTAAAGGAAAAGCTAAATCGGCTCATAATCGTAGTCTGACATCAGACCAGCAGTGCAATTGTCCACAATTTGAAACTGATTCTGAGTAGCATATTGCTCCGTTTAGTCTCATTTCACAACGGCCCCTATCGTCAGAGCCAGCAGCCTAACATGTTTAATAGCCCATGGAATGTTACAAACAAATTCGTTAAGAATTCTTTTCTTTTTTTTAAATTTAAACAATAAGCACATCCACCCCGACGTAAGTTATCACTAGCTCTTTCATTGGAACCCCCATGTCCCATTGACTTTTGAAAGTTCACCCACCGTCATTTTATCAAAATAGGTTGCAAGCTCGTCTTTGCCTATAATGCACATGTGAAACAAGTCGAACTTTGGACTCATTTTCCAAGCAATTTGAAGATTATAGGTCAAACACACGAAGGATAAGTAGCATTAATTATCATAGATCACTTCTGCTTGCTTCATCTAGTCCATTTCACCAAACCCCCCACCGTCATTTTCCCATTTAGTAAAAGCAAAAATTTTGCAGAGGTAAGCAAAAACATGAATATTCATGAACGGTCAGACAATGCAGTCCTTTAGTACGTAACGTATAGTGAATGGCAATAGGCGATGATCCGTCCAGGAGGTAGAGGTCAGTGGTTAGTGCTGTCAATGTTCCAGCGAACGAAAATGAGACAACCGGAGCCATATAAATGCTTAAATACACTAGAATTTTTATCATTATTAAGGACCTAAATCCAGACGAAGATGTTTGTTCAGCTAGATTTCATATAAAAAATAATTGCCATTTCTTCGAAGATCGGACCGCACGAGGAACGTACATGGTTTTTAAAGGGGAAATCCACCCTGATATTAACTTGCTTTAATACAAAAGAAAGAAATGAGAGAAACAAATAAGTAAAGTTTTATCAATATCTGATAAAAAAATTGAAAAGTTATTGATATTTTTTTTTATAGTTAGTTGTCATCACTAAAACACAAAGTGTCAACACTGTTTTAAATAATTAGCAATTCCCTAGGCGTACACCCTTTTTTGACTCACACTTTATAGCGATCGACTACCATAAGAGGCCTTGCTGTTTTATAGCCTCAAGTGGACCCTGCTATTAACCCGAGGCGGGACTAGGTTTCCACGAGCTAACAGCCAACATCCAACAGCCAGACCCCGAATATTAAAGCAGTCGATATTTCTTTATAGGCCGAATTGACACAAAAATCTACCATGAATTCTTACCCTATCCTTTTCTTGAGTAAAGATTGGTTAAAACATCACGGAAAATCTGAGACACTGTCTGTTAAGCTTCGATGGAAAGATGACTGAACGTTATAATCATTTGGGAATCGCAGACAAAAAATGGTATCCGCGCTTGCACAAAGACAATTTTAACAGGTAAACCAATGGGGATCGCAGCATTTTTTTTACTATTTTCCTGGTACCCGGAATCTGGCGGGAATCTCACTCATGAACTATTTAACATTACTGGCATTGTTCTTTTCTTTACGGGAACGGCTAAAATCACAGACATGCCCACCACCCGACCACACGTCCACACTCACACAACACGCTGTTCCTAGCCTCCACAGAATACCAACAATTGGAGCGACAGAATAATAATAATGATAAAAAATGCATAAATAATTACATCGAGGCTACAATAACCCAGTGATAAAAGTTCATGAAACTTTACTTGTTCCCATTTCTGTAAATGTAGGGCTAATTGCCTGCCCTCCGTGCAATATATTTTTTTTTATTCTTCTCTAAATTCCAACACTTTTTTCAATATAAATCACCCAAAGACAATATTGCGGACTTTCCCCTGCATCTATATATCCAATATTTTGTTGCAAAAATAATTGTATTACATATCTATTCGTGAGGAAATACAAGATAACCCTGGATAAATATCCATCCAATCGACAGACCTTAACATTCTGCTATAACCTTTGAACATGTACACACTTCCAGATACGCAAACGAACACAAACACGCACACACGTCGTGTGATAGAATGTATTTAGGTGCGTGGTAGGATATTCGGATTATGCAAGAAGATTACAGACAATATCCCCTCTCACTTATCTGTGAGCGTTTGGCTACGAAAATGCAAAAACAACGTCATCCATGAGTCCAATAAGAAATATTGCAAAGCCTTTCTAAGAAAAAAAAAACATTTAGATTTCACATCTTAGGTAATAATCCGATGAAAAAAATAAATATACAATAGGCTGGTGGATTTATTATATCGTACTCGGTTGAGTTGCTTCAAAAAAGTATTTCGTATTTTACAGCATTCTTTACCATATAAAAAGTGACCATATTAATTAAATTATTCTACAGAATGAAATATAAATCAAAATATAACAAAGGTACCGCATATGAAGATTCTAAGCCTCAGATTGGTAAAAACTACAGGCATGATATATATATATATATATGTGTGTATATATTGACTGCTATGGGCGCGGCGGCCCGCCGAGGGGTCATAGCAGCATGAAACGTCCCCGAAAGCCAATATAGAGACAGCGATGCCTCGAATATTAAAGCAGTCCATATATCCTTTATATACCGAATTCACACAAAAAAAATCTACAAAGAATTCTTATCTTATCCTTTTGTTGAGTAAAGATATGTTTAAACATCACAGAGAGTCTTCGCTGGAAAGTTGCCTGAATGTTACAATTATTGGGGAATCGCAGATACGTTGCAATGTATGGTATCTGCGCTTGCTCAAAGAAACTTTTTACACATAAAACAATGGGAATATCAGCAAAATTTAATAATGCGGCCCGTTACTCGGGGCAACGGCATCTTTCTCATTAACTATTGACCGTTAGGCGGGCATATGGCTGAAATCACCGGTCCAATTTCGACTAATTAGATGACTAGATTTATCCAACATACTAAAAAGAAGGATATAAAAATCGCTACTCTGACTGCCGGCTGGGTAGGAAAGCGAAAAATATCGACCGGGCATAGTTTTACATGCGCGTATAAAGCAAGGACGCAAAGAAAAGTTAACAAGGGATACGCGCGCTAAGTCTAAGACGGGTAAATTTCTTTCTCTATGTAAATCCTGTTTAACAGGCAAATTTTATTAAAATTGCATTTTTTAAGAATTGCAATTTTGAGATGCGGTATATGAAAGAAATAACGGACTGCTTTGTTGGGATAACGGTAAAAACTATAGCTATTTTGTACGCGTGTAATTTTGCACAAAACAACATAGGCACCAGCTGAAGATGAAAGCTGGTCTTCAAAGGAGTCATTTGACCACAAGTGGCTTGGTAAGCAAGTAAACTCTAAAGAAAGCCCAGACTTTATGTTTAAAAAGGGACCTGTGGTTATGGTAAACGACCTACATTGATTATATCACATTTTGCATAAAGGGACGAAATAACGAATATCGACATAAAATTCTCATTACTTTATTATTTTCATAGAAATATGTACCGCCTACGTGAGGTAAATAGTACTTTTGAAACATTGTGTGTTAATTTTTGATCATGTGACACGCTTTTAACCAATCAAAAACCAATAAATGGTTGATGCAGGATATACTAATTGCTATTACACCGATCATTGGATTGAATTGCTAATCTGCGCATTCAGCCTACAAAAGTAACTCACAGTCAGGATTATCATAATCGCAAATTAAATGGAACGCGTAAGAGGACGTATGTACACTCAATAATGTCCACTTGCAAACCATCTCTCGTCACGAGAGTTTCACATTTTAGCTGGGATAAAGCTTCCGATAGTATTATTAAATTCGCTATTGCGGGTGAAACAACGAAAATGTGTTTGTCTGCTTGATCATAGATAGGTATACGTACAGTTGTTTTCCGGGTCAGTACTTCTTTATTTGGTAAGTTAATTTTTTGTTGTCTTTCTTTCAACATTTTATAAAAGATAATTGAAAATAAACTACAACGCTGTTCTTCTTCTTCTACTTCCAGTTAAGTGCCGCTTAATGGTGTTAGAAGACAAACCTCATCGTTGGTGAAGTTTTAATGTATTTGACTGTGAGTCAATTATTAAGTTTATCTGATTAGTATAGATAACCTTATGAAGTGCAAACTACTCTTTTCGTCATTCTAAACTTAATTTCACGCTTTTGTTCAGTTAACATGGAGAATGCATGGAAAATTCTTTGGCAGAAAGCTTTAAGCTTTGGAATGAAATATGTTATGGTTAAATCTCTTCGTGTAAATAACATTTTTCAATTAATGAATTAGTATTTTTGTTGTTCTAAACTTTATATCATACCATAAAGGCAAATTAATCAATGAGCTGTGCGCTCACGACGAATGCACTTCAATGTTTGACAATTGAACGTTCTTGGACTGTATTTTTGATTAAACATTATTTCCATTAAGCCAAGGGCAAACTATACGATCTGACTACGTTCTAATTTTTGAAGAATTTACAATAGCATTTGATGTGGGCACCCGAACTTGTGAAAAAACACTTCATGATTAAGGATCTGAATATTCATAGAATTAATAAAATCAAAATTCAAATGATATCAAGCTGCATTTTGGGGAAAGAAATACTTAATCGGCTCATAATCGTAGTCGAACGTCAGACCAGTGGTGCGATTGTTTACACTTTAAAGCTGATTCTGAGTAGATTACTTAAATGCACTAAAATTCCGGATGTTTGGATATCATTTTTTAGGAAATAAACGCGGACGATGATATTTGTTTAGCTAGATTTCAAATCAAATATAATTTCCATTTCTTCGACAATCGGATCGCTGAAGGAATGTTAAGGGTTTGACGGCATGTAGTCTTTTAGAGCAACGCAAAAGACAGTGGGGAATTAACACCATTTAAAGAGAAATTCCACCCTGATACTAACTTGCTTTAATGAAAGCAGAAAATGAGAGTAACAAATTAGTGAAATTTAACAATATCTGATTACAAATTGAAAAGTTTTAAATATCTTTTAGTTGTCATCACTGAAATACAAAGTGACATCACTGTGACGTATTTTTGCAATTTTTGAAATAATTGATTCAATCATATTAGGAATAACAATAAGAATAATGATAAAAATATTAATAATACGTCTTGTTACCAAGGGTAACGTCATCAGTATTAATACTGTTCTCCCTGAAGGCCCTGCAATAATACAATTACCAAGAAGAGGCACTAAAGCATTCAATGAATTTCTTTCTACTTGGTATCCATTTACCTCACACGGGTGGAGTGAGGCAAATGTTATATTAACGTCTCACTCAAATACGTCAGTGCAGGGGGACTCGAGCCGCGAACCATGTGACCCACACAAGACCACGACACCTGTACGTTGAATACATGAACGGAAATTTGCCTTAGAGAAAGTATACATTTCTGAAGTTTTTTAGTAGTGGGTAAAGGGGATGTGAGCTCAAAAGATACGTCACAGAGATGCCAATTTGTTTTCGCTTAATCACACCTTCAAAAATAATCCACAACTTTCATATTTTCAATCGGTTATTGCTTGAACTTTCACTCATTTATTCTTCTATCAAAATCAACTAAATATCTAGTTGGAAGTCCCCTTTGACTTACTAGGAAAAAAGGCCCGTTATATAGAAAATTTTGTATTCGACATTGTTAACCTTCTTAATTACGAGTCATCGGAATATTAACGAACCTACCAAATATGAGTGCATCCCGTCATTGCATTGTCTTTGTCTTTACATTTCCAGGTTCTTTATCACAAAAGACGATACGATGGCACCCAGGCAACGAGGACCTACTGGTAAACCATGCCTTGCTTTGTTCATGCTGGTTGCCATGCTCTACTTCACTGTTCCTGAACACATTGATATATGCAGAGACTGCTCATGTATAGGTTCATTACAACACGTTTCCTGCAGAGGAGTCTTCCGGGTAGGGGCTCAGCTAAAATACACTTTTGAAGATATAGCCTTTCGTGGCCTCGATCTCGATGCACCGTTTTCAAAATTATCACGTGATCTTTTCCAGAATCAGACGGGTACCATCTATCTCGATTTAACGGAAAACGGTTTTATATTTATCGATGATCGACTGTTTACGATCCTCCGCCAGGTGAAATACCTTATTCTCTCCCGTAACGCCATCACAGCCATTCCCGTGTTTCACAATCTTACGTCTCTAGAAGAACTCTACCTGGTGTTCAACAATATTCGCAGCATTAGTATCACCCTGAATGCTCATGCTCCAAAACTCAAATTGCTTTTGCTGGATCACAACAGGATCAAATTTATCCAAGGTGATCACTTCCCCGCGAAGTTAGAAATCCTCGGTCTGAGCTTTAACAGAATTACGTCCATCGACAGGGGCTCACTCTCGGGTCTCCTGCAGTTAAAGAAAGTAGATCTTACAGGTAACCTGATTTCGCACATAACGAGCGGTTCGTTTTTGTTGCCTGGTTTAAAAACTGTGATCCTAAATGAAAACATGATCGGTGAAATCTTCAAGGATACCTTCAATCCAGAGCTTGACAAATTACATCTCAAAAGCAACAGACTTTCTGAACTTGGTAACATCACGGGCATCCCTCTATTAAAGGGCTTGGTTGTCTCGTATCAGGGTAAGTTCTTCAAACTGCAGGAAATCCCAATTCTCGAAAATCTCAGAGAACTGACCATTACTGTGGAAAGTTCTCCCGATCATGCCGAAGGGATTGCCAAAATACTGACCAAGATGCCTATGCTGCAGGCTCTTTCAGTTGAAGGAAAAATGGATTATGTAACTATGAAAAGCCATACTCACCTTCTCGTTGTAAACTTCAACTCGTGCTCTCTAAAGAATATCCACAATTTAACCCTACTACCTAAGCTGTCCTCCCTATCAGCAAACAATAACCTGATGACATCCATTTCTCGTATTTCTGGACTAAGAAACCTGCTAAATGTTGATTTAAACCAGAATCTAATTGTCACAATATCAGCTTCCAATCTAGCAAATTTACCTAGTTTGGAAACAATCGATTTGTCGGGCAATAAAATAGCATTTATATCGGGACGGTTTAATGCTCGAAATCTTCAATTGATAAACCTATCAAAGAATAACATTTATAGTATTTCAACTCGTGCTTTTTCGCACCTGAGTCGAATAATTGATATCACTTTAAGCTACAACCCAATAACCAACATAGATCAACTCGAATTTATCCTACCACTGACGAATCTCCAGTTACAATATGCAAAACTAACACAAGTAGATAGCAACTCATTCAGAGGATTGCAATCTTTGTGCTTTGTCGACCTGACTAGCAACATGATATCCGAAATATATGGAATTTCTTATCTTCCCAGTTTGAACACCCTGATTCTGGATGACAATCCACTCAATTTTATTTCGCCCAAGATATTGCCGTCCCTTCCTCATCTCTTCACATTGTCTGTCAAAAACACACATTTGCTGGCTTTTCCAATAGTGGACGGAGTGTTCCCTCAAGTGCATACACTTATACTGAGTGGAAACTATTTTACAAGAATCCCACGTGAGATATCTCATAATTTTCCAAATCTGAGGTCTCTTGATCTGTCGAACAACAGCATCGAGAGGTTTGACCTCGACGCCTTTGCTATGTTTAGCAATCTTATCCATTTCTCTATGGATGGAAACCGTATAGCATACTATGATACGAATACAACAAAGGATATTTCATTACAAGTTCTTTCAATCGGATCAAGGCATACAGAGTTAATGTCTAATGGAATGCATGATGTCTTCGCGAAAGTGTTTGATTTTGCTTTGTACGGGTCGTCTTTACTGAATGTTTCTGGTAAATTCCTTTTCGGACACCATGCTCAGTTTGTACAAATCCATGGGGGGATGATTCAGGATGTCGCAAATGCGTTTCCACCTTTGTCACTAAACACGATAAACTCATTGAAACTTCAAAATGTCGTTATTAGTACATATTCATTCTATACTTCACTCACCCAGACCACAGTAGGGGTATACTTTATCAACGTATCAATTCTAGATGAATACAATGATAACAGAAGCAGAGTGTACCACACACAGTTGACATATCTTCGCTATCAAGAGTCCAGTCTTGATGAACTTCCTCAAGTCTTTGCTCCATCAATGATCAGCTTGGATGTCTCAGGCAATCTCTTGGAAGAACTTAAACTGAAGGACATAACCAAGCTATATATTAGGTTACATACCCTTGATCTCTCAAACAATCGAATCAGGGTTCTTTCCAGTTGCGGAGTCAGTGGCGTATCACATCCTCTGAAGGTCCTAATTCTCAAAGGCAACAACCTTTGGTTGTTCTCTGCCTGGAGGTGTGGAAATGGTTACAAGATTCTAACACATCTTTCAACACTAAACCTGCGTGACAACAGGCTATCATATTTGGAACGTGAAATCATCCCTAGGTCCTCCTCCGATCAAGCGCCTTTCAGAACGTCCGTTAGTGCGGGAGACAACAGGCTAATCTGTGACTGCAACCAGCGTTGGTTGGTGCAAGTGGAGGACAGTATCAGCTTTGTTAATACCAAATGCTCTGCACCAGAGGGTCATGCTGGCAAACCTCTTTCAGACTTACTGAAAGATGGTTTTCCTTGTCCGTTGTCTGTTTCGGAAGAGCAAGCCTGTGCAAAATCGAGCAACTCGGAGATTTTAGTTAAGTGTCCCGCCGCATCTTATCCCTTTCCCGAAATTTCCTGGGTTCTTGTAGAATCTGGTGATGATTTCAACGAGACTCTGTCAGTGGACCATTCGATGGCAGATCTAGAAATAGAAGCTGGATCACTGTTGGTAAAATTTGACTCCACGCGTCTCTACGTTGATAAAGAAGATATGAATATTTCTCTAACTTGTCGCGCCACCAGTGAAGGGGATACGCTTGACATCAATATAATCGTCCATATCGATCTCATCAATGGTGACGAGACAGGCGAATACTCTGACCTGTCGGTACAGTGTTACCCGAGTGTGAAAGATAGCGGCACCAAGCTCTTGCAGTCGATCTCTGAAAATACTGAAGATATTAGTCCGACGGAAAACCTAACCTGTTGGGCATTGGGAGATGGAAAGTGCTGCCTCCAGTACGTTGATGGCACTCTTATCGCAGTTATGGTCGGAATTACTTGTTTCGTACATTATGTGTTGACATGACTGATCATAACCGCTCTTAAAGACATAAAGTATTGTCACGTGATACAACGAGTAATATAGGAAGCAGTAACAGTGTCAATATCCAATTTACTACTCTAATACAAATATTTGAAATTGAATTTGAATTTTTAAGTTATCAACAACTACACGTCACGTCACAATAATAACAGTATATGAACAATCATACAATGCACATATACATACTATTAAATGTACAAAATATATACACGTAAGTGTGTTAATCACTTATATTTATGTGAAGTTGTAAATGGGAGTGCTAATCGAGCCTAGTTCCATTCCTTGGCAAGATTGATAATATATATATATATATATGAATGTAAAATTAGTTGGTATGTATTCACAAATATAATACGGTAAACAGTTTCTAAAAGAAAGAAAAAGGTTTAAGTGCTAAAGCATTATAATGACAGATACCAAATCTTTAAAAAAAAAACAATCATTACTTTTTTTTTTTAAAGGGTGTGGTCATTAAAAAAAAACACGAAATGAAACCCATGTGCGTACATGCACAAACCCTTTTAAAGCTAAAGTCATTAACAATCAAGTGTATTCATATATATATATATATATACATATATTAGGAAGACGAGTAAAATGAAAGTAAAAACGAAAGGGGGTCTGTGTGATTCGAGCCCGCGTCATTTATATAGAAGATAGGTGGAAGATGTCTCCGAAAAGATAATCTCCATGTTTTTAATCTAACTTCATCTTGGAAATCATTTCACAGCTTTGCTCCTACAAACGAATACAACATTTTCATTGCGTTGTTTTACATTTTGGTTGTAAAGTGAGCCACTTTCTTTTCTCCTTGCTGTATATCTGTGCTGTATCATCTGACAATAATCGTCTAGTGTGGTAAATCACCTTTTACCAGATCATACATGAATGTTGATTGATACAAGAAGTTATGATTAAAGTTTAAATACTGAATATTTCTAGACTTTGAAAAAGACGTTTGGAGTCTGTTCTTAGAGGACTGAATGTAATTGCTGTAATTGCTATTTCTTAAACTTTAAAATATATACATTTTAGATTACTTTTGTAAGTGCTCTCCCAAACTTCTACTCCATAAGCGAGGTGAGACTGTATAAAAGTGTTATATAATAACACAAATATATTCTTGGGAACCAAATGTCTCAGTTTAAACAGAATACCTACTTTCTTCCGTATGCATATGCATTTGCCTATTGTCTTAGTCTTGTTCTTTCCATGAAAGGTGACAATCAATTTCAATTCCTACACAAGGAATGATTCAACAGATACCACTCCATTATATGATCTTGATACTCTCACAGATTTGGTTTTGTTCTATATGCGATATGATGATGAATAACAAAAGTACCTTACCTCAGCTTAACTTATTGTTCATTTCGTCCCTTTTTTAAAAGACTATTATCAGATTAATAGCCGTTTGGGGCTTAGAGAGTGAGTGAGAAAAAATGTCCTACTTTTTAAAAGTTGCATTGTTTGAAATACGAATAATTCATCATGAGTTTCATGATATGTCTTGATAGAGTTATCCTCCCAGTAGATTTAGGTATCATTTTCATTTGAATTTGCATGACTGAACATCAGACAATCTTTACACGACTGCCAGATCTCACTTGCGCCACATGCACGCACACACGTGCACACACGTACACAACAGCACGCACACGTGCAAAAAACACACACATGCACACACTCACACACAAATACGATTGTTAAGGAACCTCCGTATTGAGATAGCACACTGAATTCATGTGCACTTCATGATGATGATGATGATGATTAAGATGATGACTCATCGAATTATAGAGAAACAATCAGTTAAAAAATGGATTACAGCAAGTACAGAATCGGAGTTATAAAATTACGGTACACTTTACGTTAAAAAAAAACCAGATCAGTATACAAATGATGCACAGGTACCTTTGAATGGTTTAAGACCAAATTCAAATGTACCGCATGCACACAATTCCACCGACCCACGAATCAAACCTGTGCATCATCTATTTTATAAGATGGGGCCCTAAAAATTGTCAAAAATACAAACAAACAAAACATTTTTCAGATTTACCGGATGCATGGCAAAATCATGCTTTTAGGTAATTACCGGATGGATGATATTGCCATAGCAGCCTTTCCAGTAATTACCGGAACGAACATAATTTGTCAGTTGTAAGTGCAATGGATTAAAACAAATGTAGAATGACTAGGGCCTAAACCTTAAAAAAAGAAAGTCAGGCCTAACTGACCTTAACATGAAACCTTAACAAAAGAAAGTCATTAAATCAATAACAAATTATTTTTGCAAGCTTTTTTTAAGTTTTGGGGAGGTGCAATCTAAATTAGAAGAGGTCTGGATCTTGTCCAGATCAAGTACATAAACTGAGGCTTCATGTGTGGTGCTTCCATGCCCCTCTCGCGTCAGTTTAACCAACACAGCCATAAACATACGTGTGCTCTTTTTTAACGATATTTAAAGCACAGTGATCCAAAAAGTGGCGTTGTATGCCACAGCGAAGGTACTAAAGTCTAGGTTTACAACTCACTGCCAGTCTATGCATAGACTAGAACTTAGTTTAGAACGATAACATTTTGTCCATTTCTTGCGTTAAAAAAATGTCTCCTAAATTGAAATTCTTGATCTGTGCAAACTTTTCCAACTTTGAGAATACATACATTAATTGAAATTTTCATGCTAGCCGCATCTGAATCATCCAACAATTTAGATAATTTTTCTTCTTACAGAAGCTGGAAAATCAAATCGCCATCTTGTTATGGATTTGGTTGTTTTCCTTAGTGGAAAAGAGAGAAAGTGCAAATAATCGGAAAATCGGTGTTTTCGATTCCAATATCGCATATTATCATGTTAATATCGCGTGCACCCAGTAAAAATAACTACACGGTAATTGACCAATCGGATTGCAGGGATTCTTCTGACCATCTTATATCTGTTGTTGCCCAATTTGTCAAGCGTTAGGAAGTGGGTATTCTGTTGGTTGTATTATACTTTTCAAAAATTCGTCTCAAGTAAATTGTGGGTCCTAAAGTACGCCAACCGAGCCAATCACCGTACGTTTGTCATTAAATACTTTTTATTTGTTTGGTAAGCCGTTATACCTACTATCGTATTTGAAGGAGGTGTAAAGGGAAGGGAAGGGGACGGGGGGGGGGTTCCCCCTCCTGACAGATATCCGAAATAAAGCAGCCATTTTTTGTATTTGCTATTCTATCAGGTAGTGCTTATCAAATTAAGTGATTATTAACCCCGCAGTGCACGTAGAGCCGCCTGAAATATACAAAGAACCTCCTGAATTATACACATATTCTAAATAGACTCTATTTTACTTTCGAATACGTCAAGTTGGACGACCGCGATGATACTTTGACCGAGGCCCGAAACCCGGCCCTTCTATGAGTGGTGCTCTTTAGTTAGATCATAAATGTTTTGCCCTCTTCTGAGGCCAAGGTCTAGAAACGATACAGGTTACATGAACTCGTTTCTACCCAAAACAGTCATCGAATGAAACCTGCCTCCCGCACCGACGTCAGAGAGACGAGTATTTCCGTCGACTCTTTCAAAGCAAAATTTAAAATTCAAAAATTCAAATACACTGCATTATTAACGAATAATAATAATACATGAGATTTATAAGGCGCCAAATCCACTGGACAGTCAAATGCTCAAGGTGCAGCTTGTGCAAAAGATGAAATACGTACATGATACATTTATACAAGGTGCAATAGGAAAGGTACAGAAATGAAAGGTTATGGTAATCAATTATAAACTAAATTAAACAGATATTTCTTAAGATTCATTTTTAACACCTCAGTAGAGCTGCTATTCTTAACTTCCTGCTAACCACAATAATGCGACTGAAACGACTATGTTAAGTATAGGAGTTTAATTGCAAAAACAATCTGTACAGTTTCTAGAGGATTGGGATGCGCCAACAAGATGAAGAGAACGAAAAAAGAGATACCTAAATTTAGGGGAAAAATAATAAAAGAGAGAGAGAGAGAGAGAGAGAGGAAATGAGTGAAAGAGGGAGAGAAAAAAAAGAAAGGGAGCAAAAGAGTGCTGGTGGTTGGTACTGAGAAAGAGAGTGCAACACAGAAAGAGACAGAGATAGTGGGAAAAAGAAATATAATTAGAGAGAGAGAGAGAAAAAAATAAACACACACACACACATGGGAGAGGATGAATAAGCTTGTGATCTTATGTGTATGTAGGTGTGTGAGAGAAGGATATACGGATCAAGCAAGATTACAAATAATATCGTTTCTCACTTCTCTTTGAGCTTTCATTTAGGTTCGAAAATGCCGAACTGCGTAATCCATTACGCAAACAAGAAATATTGCAATGTTTTTCGTCTAAAAAAATCATTTAGATTACACATCTCAGAGGTAATAATCGGATGATAAATGAGTATAAAGTAGGGAGGGATGCATTAGGTACGTGAGAGAAGAAGGGTATATGGACGGAGCAAGATTACAAATAATCCCCCTTCTTACTTCTCTTAAGAGCCTTAATTTTGCTTCGGAAATGCTGAGCTACGTAATCCATAAGGCAGAAAAGGAATATTGCAAAGCCTTGCGTCGAACAAATCATTTAGATTTAACATCTACAAGGTAATAATCGGATGATAAATGAATATAAATTAGGGAAGTGGTGCATAGGCTTGAGGCCGTATGATTATTTAGGTGCGTGAGAGAAGGGTACACTGTGAAAAGGTTGGGTAATATTTTTTTAACACTTTGCCCAACGTTATGCCAATAGTCAACTCAACCATCTATTGGGCAATATTTTGTCCAGTGGTATTGGTAAACGTAAGTACCCTACTTCACACGTGCATAATTGTATCGTATTTTGACAAAAATTTGGGCAAAGATATGACCCTTCAACTGCCCGACTACAGTAGCCCACTTGTTGGGAAAATCTTGACCAACTGTTGGGCAAAATACGAAAATATTGAATCAGATTGTAACTTCCACTCTTAGCTGGATTACAGGCTCACGCCACAGCGCCTAGTTGGAACAGGGAAATTACATATGTGGCGTTTAAAGAGTAAATATGGGTCCTAAGTATCACTACAACCATTTTGGTTAGCAAGTGATGCACGAGAGGATGCCCAGACTTTATGTCCCAAAAGGACCTGGCATTATATTAAGCCACGCACAGTGATTATCACAGCCTATATTGCATTGAGGGACGAAATAACGAATATCGACATAAAATTGCCATTACTTTATTACTGCTAAACAATTATGTACCGCCTATTATAGGTAAATAGTACTTTTTGCTAGAAAGTTTGTTTATTTTTTATCATGAGACATGATCTTAACCAATCAAAAACCAATAAACTTTTGATGCAGGTTATAATAATCGTCATTGGATTAAATTGCTAATCCGCACATTGAGTTTACAAAGGTAACTCTCATCATGGCTAGGATTATAATAATCGCAAGATATATGGAACGCACAGGGGGACGTGTGTGAGCTCAATTATGTCCACTTGCAAGACACCTCTCGTTGCAAGAGTCACACTTTACAGCTGAGAAAAAGCCTCAGATAGGATCATTAAATTCGCTATTTTGGATGAAACAACGAAAAAGTGTTTGTCTGCCTGATCGTAGATAGTTATAAGTACAGTTGTTCGCCGGTTCAGGATTTATTTTTTTCTTTGGTAAGTCATTGTTTGCATTGTTTGTTGTCTTTCCTTCAACATATTTTCAAAGAGAATTAAAAATTAAACCATATTGTTGTAAGAAGAAAATCATTGGAGTGTATTTGTTTGTTAGTCAATTCTCTGATTAGTCTAGAAGACCTAATCGATTTGAAATTACTCTTTTTGTCATTCTAAATTTAATTTCAATTAAAAAGTTACTTAA
>BEXV01000878.1:97011-116736 GCA_003118195.1 Hemicentrotus pulcherrimus
ATGACTCCAGAACTTTGCAGTACATACTAATACATACATGCTACATTATCAACTTTTTCTGATCCATTCCACACCTTTTCTTTCTCAATGCAATCGGATGACCACAACTTACCTTTATCTTTAAACCATGTATAGTTTTGTTTTGTTTTAAGTGGCTTACAGAACCATATCACTTCACCTATGTTCGTTATCGCATGCATAAGCATATGCAGTCAACAAGTCATGTTAATTAGTTCGATGTTATTAATAGGGCCACAGTTTTGTATACATGTTCAATTTGTCCTTATTCTGTTGAGATTTTGCTTCTATTTAACATACCATTTACGTTGTTTTTGCTTTAAGAAAATAAATAACCCTATTATGTCTGGAGTTGATTTCAATAGGTTATTTGAATTTGAATGGTTTCAATGGTGTAGAAAAAGAGAAAAGTGGTGAACGAATGTTTTATAGTGGGATTAGAGGGAGAGAGAGAAAAGAAAAGGGAGATAGATAGCGAGAACAGAAAAAATCAAATATTGAAAATTATTTCACTTATCATAAATTGAGATTACATGGTAGGCCTATAGACTTAAAGTCGGTGCTGGTACAGATTTATCTTTTAACTGCAATGTGATATATTCTCGGTTCCTTGATGTATATCTCCTTTATACTGTTTGTTTTGCACATTTGCACCTTGAGCATTTAATCTTTAAATGGATTTAGTGTTCTGTAAGTGTCGTAGGAATAATTGTTTAATACAATTAAAAAGCATAAGGAATATTACATTTGCAGTTTTTTGTTTCGTAAGATAGGCCTTACTTTTAAAAAGGAAGTATATCTCCCTTTTATATTTCGAAACTAAAACATCATTCAAACAGTGTCACTTGGAAACCATCATTACCAATAGTCTCAAACATTATTCATTATTCTTCTACATTCTTCATTACTATTTTTAAAAATATTTTTTATTCATGGATGTTCTATAAAACAAAAAACTAGTGGGAGTGGATTAGAAACTAGAGTTCAATGAAATTAAAGGACAGTGGTTTCATACTCGTGACACCAAACTACCGTTGAATCATTATATACACGGATTCTCCTCGTAGAGTCATATACTTTCATTTCTTACCCGATCATTTAATCGCGTTTCCTTACATCATATTCGTCGGCATTTCTGCACGAGAACACGAATGCAATAATACTCACACCATGTGTTATCGTTGATAAGGCTAGCTCAGTTAAAGAGAAGGTTAACCTATTTAAAACAACTAACTTTATTGTCGTTTTTATGTCTTCATGTTGTACCACTTAATTTATACTTAATTATTTATATAGTTTGGGGACATGCCTTTGATAGGCCTTTGGCCTTTGTTTGTCCACCCACATTTTGATTCTCCTGTTCTGTTTGTGTTATTTGTTTGAATTGACTTTGTATTGTAAATGTTTGTTATCGTGATTTTTATCAGAATGTCAAAATAAAACAAACTAACAAAACAACTAACTTTATTGATGTTATTGCAAAGGTAAAACTTTGATTGGACAAGGTTATCAAAATTACCAATGCTTAGAAACATTATTATGATTATCATCAATTACCAAACGCTTAAATACACCCCGGTCGTGACGTGAAGAGAGCTATCTGAACGCTGCTGAGATGTGTGACGTCACACGTTGAAAATGATTTTGAAAAACAGACGATATCCCATGACATCTCCTAAATTTTCAGTGCTTTTTTGTCATCTTCTCTTCAGTAATTTCTCTTATTTCACTACCGCCAGGCTAAATGTTTAATCTATATATAGCCTCGCTCTAAACCCCACGCATGGTACTATTTGATGTAAAAATGCACTGATGAAAAAATAAAGGAATCCGCCGATTGTAAACAAAATAAGACGCCATTGTATTTTCAGATGCATACACCGCGGTATGTTCAGCGTTTCAAGAGGGAATACATGCCGTCCATGTCATCATTCCGGGGCTTTTTCAACTTTAAACTGTGTTTCTTTGATTGTTCATTTAATGGTACCCCTATATCCTGTGTATTAACAAACAAAAGAATTTAGTTAACAGAATCGGTTTCATATCCCTTTTTGAATCGTGTAAAATGCCATCACGCTTATAATATACACTAAAGTCTAAACTCATAATAATTTGGAAATAATAGCATTGCAGTTATGTTCATCCTTAATGGGATGTCTTCTGCTTGGGCAGGATGGTTCGAATGGTTGCAAATGACCTTCGTATAAGTTTCAGTTCAACTGCGTATCGGGATATAAACAATTAACACAAAGAAAAGCACCTCTCATATACATTTTTAGTATATATTTAATGGGTATCCTTCTACACATTGGGAAAAGGTGTTTCTATACTGTAACCGTATTTACATAGTTATATTCTGTTAGGAGACAATGACCACAGCATGTTGAAAGTGAAGCCTATTTTCCTTCTACACATATTAGCATTTTTCTATTGCCTTACATTTTTCATTGACTCAGTCTTTCAAGAAAGTTCAGCTGAGGCAAGATTGACATGGTTACTTTGGAGTAATACATGAATGGGGACACTTAATGCTTTCCTCTTTCTGTAAATAAGAATGAATTGACAAAATTACTATATGTGCACATATATAGTTTAATAGAACCATGATCATCGTTTAACAGGCTGTTTTTCTGACTATGATTTTTCTGACTGAATGTATAACTAAAAAAAGCAATGTTTTCATTTGCAATTAAAATCATCTAAGCATGTCGGCTCAAAGATATAGGAGCCAGAAATAAAGGAAGGGGGGGCGGGGAGGTTGGACTAAATTTCGTGATATTTCACAAGAAGACTTCATGAGAGCAAGTCGTATAAACAACACAATGTCGATTCATATAGTGCTTTTAACATGGCTTATTTCCTTCCCTCTCTCCTTCCCCTTCTCTTTTTTTCTTTATCTCTTTCCTTTTCTACTTTCTACCAATTTTATTGTATCCTCCTTTTCTCCTATTATAATCGTTTGGGTGATATTTTATACTTTTTAGTAAAGTTAGAGAGAGAGAGAGAAAGAGAAGGTATAATCGAATCAGGAGCTGCTGAGACATACATATATTTCTACTCATAAGGACCACTAGATGAATCTGCATAACAATACACAACACATACACTTAAGATCACAGCTTTCCGGTATAGGCCCATAATCATGGTACAATTACCATCCACTTAACGTGACATGTTCTTCACATCAATATGGTATAAAATATTTTCAACCACCGAGAATCTTGGACCCTATATGATTTACATGTAAGTGTCATTTTATAATCATAAATGTTAACGCAAGAGATGCTTATTGAAATTTGTGAAATTTCAAAAAAATTCTTTTGTACTGTATTTCTTAGTCTACTTTACATTCAGTATAAACATGTCAGATTGCAATTTTCATGTACTTCTGTGTTTTCACTTTATTATATTTCGTTATGAAAAACATTTTTCTTAATGAATTCAGAGAAATAAAATAAGAAAATATTTCATGTATGGGGAGTCTAAAAAATGCAAAAAGATTTTGAATTACATCATTTTGAAAACTATTTCGCAATTAAAAATGAAATTTTGTCCGAATATTCAAGTGGTATTTCCTCATATCTCTGTGCAATTCACAAAGATCCGAGCTATAATAACAAAGTTATGATCATGTGTTTAAAACATTGCACTTTTTAAATGTAACAAAGACAGTGCATGGAAAAGCACCAGTGCACAATAAACGTTTACCTGACGCCACCACTCAAATTAATTTCAAACCTTATTCAAGAGGGATGTTTAGAAATTAGATTAATGTAATTGACATTGTACAATCATTAGGTAAATTAATGTCGTTAATATCTCTTTTATAAGAAATAAGGGCCATATCAAATAAAACAAGAATGTTTGAAAAAACCTAAAGGGCATGTTCAATACAGCAAGAGTCGCGTGAGCAAAAAACGGTATCTCACTGAAGTTTGATTGTACGCTGCAAAAGTTGGTGAAACTTCTGTAGGCTCTAGAGAAAAAAAGCGAGGTGGATTTTTTTTATTTTCATATCGTTTTTTTGGTCTCCGCCGTTGGCATATATTTACAAACGAAACATCGGGATTTGAGAAAAATCTACGATTTTTGGTAATTGCAGTGAAAATGAAGCTATGTTTAAATATTTGCTATACTAATACTAATATAATAACTAGAACCAATTTCACACAACAGCTGGAAGTCAGATATGAAGGAAATGATTATAATGAACACAACACGCAGTTACTCGATGCATGCATTGTATGTTTATGTTCTCATTTACCTAACCAACTCATTGCTATAGCTAGTACAACCGCATATTGGCATGCCATAACATTTTAGGGGATTCCCAAGAATCCCCTTAAATTGAGGGCGCGGCATGAAGGAGTTTAAATAATCTCAATGTCGCAGTCATTGCGTCCTATTTTTAGCTAGTTTCTCACTTTTGACGAAAAATCTTGATTTGCATCATCCAAGCTGTCCAAGCTGTAGACAGAAATGACAATTTCGTGAAACACGAAACCACTATTCGCTCTGATCCGATCCGCGAGGTACCTGGCGCATCATTCAGTCACACGCGTTTGTCTCCTTCTTCACACCACTCCATAAACTCTACAAATAATCCTGTGCATGCGCGGACGAACGAATAGTTTCCAAAACGATGATATACAGCGACAGGAATTACCATTTGGTAAGTATTGGGATATTTTTCTTATAACTAACATTTGACACCTTCTATAAGCTATGTCGTAAATCGTAATTTGTGTTTTATATTTTATTTACCTTGAAAGAATGCTCTTGAGTGTAGTCATGCTTCCAGTTCCAACTCCAGAACTCCTCCTTCTCATATTTTGTTATAGTTTGCTTTGTATTGTTCTCTACTGATTAAGCTCTGTTTTATATCCTTGGATAGTTTATTCGTTTCCGCAATATCTCGTTTTACAGCAAGTGTAAAAACGTATTGAAAATGATTATGATATACATGTACTTACAATACCGGTAGGCACTATTAAAAAAATTGTCCTTCAGATGAACTTAAAGGTACTATGTCCCATTTGCAGGCCCCCCAAAAATGAAAAAGTTAAATTGCAAGTGCATTTGAAGGATAATACTAATTTAGAACTTCCCTAAAAGAGGTGGGGCTTGAAAATGTCTTTAAGTGGGAAAATAACGACTATTAGTTGTCAAATCGACTTTAGGGCTATATAGCCCAAAAGTAATAGTCTTGATTTTCAGACAATTGTACCGAATGGTCATACATTTTATGCTGCGCAAAGATTCAATCAGTTTAATCTTGGCCATCACAAGAAGTGAGTGATTCATGTAGACAAATGCTCATGTATCCTTTACAACTCTTTTCATGTATGTTATTACCAAAGAAGAAAAAAGCCAGTCAGTCACTCAATAGTGTCTGACAGTGAAGTCTAGCAAGTAAACGGGTTTCCTTGCATAATTTGAATATGAGGACACTGCTAACCTTTCAATTTCACAGATAGGACATACATGACATATTCATAATTCCTGCAAAGTTCTACAGCATTAGAGGTTGGCTGCAAAAGGGACATAGTACCTTTAAAGGGATCTGGTGACTTTGTCTCAGATTCTGAAACAAAATTCTTGATTTCGCTAATGCTGCAATGATAAGTATAAACCTTTAGGTCAGTCAGGAACCCCATGACTTTTACAAGCCGATCGCCTGTCTGATTATCAAGATATTTATGATCGGAATTACAAATTGTGAAAACCGTTTGCCAAACGGTTTTCATAACACTACAGTCTATTGGGAAAAGCGAGTATGGTCAAACCGGTCACTAAAAGATTTTTACTTCTTTCAGGCACTTCTTGATCATTTTGAAGCGCAATTTCTTTAGGGCTTCAATATTACTCCATATCACAGACACTGATAACACGTAGGGCCGTGTATCTCAGATTTAATATTGTTAAACGATCCCTTTAAAAGATAGAGTGGCGGACCCTATGGAAATACAGGGCTTGTTGTGGATAGGCACCTTAAACTACAAATGACATAATTAACTAAAGTTAGGTTTATAAAATACAAATACACGCTAAAACAGGGAAAGGGATATTACAGGGATACATGAACCGATACTCACAATATTATTAACTACAATAAACAAGGAAAGTGAAGAGAATTGAAACAATAGTACAATGTAGCTTGTTCTCGATATGAGTAAAA
Organism: Hemicentrotus pulcherrimus; assembly: GCA_003118195.1. Classification (NCBI taxonomy): domain Eukaryota; kingdom Metazoa; phylum Echinodermata; class Echinoidea; order Camarodonta; family Strongylocentrotidae; genus Hemicentrotus; species Hemicentrotus pulcherrimus. Next base: position 103,208 of record BEXV01000878.1, read on the forward strand.
TATGCAAATACTTGGCATAGCCATATACCTACCGTTATTCACTAATTGTAATCAATAAAAGTATACAGCTTGGAGACAAACATAGTCAGGAATCAGGAATGACAATATGTATTACATGAACTTACAGACCTTTACATCACACAATCGAGAGAATTCCAGAACTAGGGACCTGTATATTTTAAGATATTTTGAGCAAAGCGTGTTCTCGTTGTGACAGGAAAACGCCTGTCAGATAGGATAGTCGTGGACTTGATTTATTTTCTTAAACAAGTATGATAGTGCCTGGGGCAGTTCGTTGTTATTCAGCTGAAATATGAGGCAGCTCAATTGTGAATTAAAAATATCCTGAACTCTCAGTACTTTAGTATCAAAGAAGAGAGAGCAAGAGTGAGTACGAATAAATACATTGCAGATTGAAAGTATTGCTCTTTTTGGAACAACCAGGATTTTGTCCAGTTGGAGTTTCAATAAACTACCCCAGGCAAGAATACCATAGTTGAAAAGGGCAACATTAAAGTGGAGTACAACATTTGCAATTATGATGGGAACATAGGTTTCAGTTTGTATATCACACCAGCATTTCTTGATAGTAATGAACACAAATAATGAGTATGTATTTTCCAGGCCATTCCATCATCAAAAAACAGGCCAATAAACTTGGTCGATTTTACTTTCATAATTTTGACATTGTTGAAATAGCTATCTCCAGGTAAATCGGAGATTGAATTGCTAAAAAACATGATATTAGTTTTGTTCAAGTTCAGCGAAAGTCTATTCGAAAAAAATCCCCTGTGCAACATTCTTAGGTTCCGAGTCTACAGTTTTTACAAGAATTTGAGGATTCTGATGAGAATAAAATATGCTTTTATTATTATGTTATGTCGTTATTATGTTATTTTATTTTTATTGAGAATGAAAATGAAGAGTACACTGAGTGTATAGGGTAAATCAGTGGAGCTAGACGTAGTCTTGGTTTAACAGCCGTCGATATAAGAGACTGTAATTTTAAAATGTTGTAATCATTGTAATCACTATAGGTATGGGCACATCACATTGGCTGAATCAATAATGTCACAGTGACATAATGCCAGACAACTTTGCCATTTGTATCAAAACACAAATGACTAAAATGTCTTCTTTTCAAAATGCCTAACAGGAGGATTTTTTTTTTCTTTTTAGAGGACCTATGGTGGTGTGCTATCCATATTGTATTGTGAATGGAGAATGAGGAGGGGATTTTCTTTTGTACCCATCAAACGGACGAGTTGTCCAAGACTACGTCACAATCCCCTGACCAAATTGCCAATTTGAGATACACATATAGTTAGTGATCTCTTATTTCTGACATTCTTAACTGTTTTATAACTTGTCTGATATTGTGTCAACTTTCACCACTCTCCTTTAATTGTTATGTCTCCGCTCACCGAAGGTGGTGCTTGAGGCATAGTTGGCCCGAATTCAGCATCTTTAAATGTAATCAATGGGTTAAACCCTTTTTAAACCATGGGTTAACCCATGGATTATCATTTTGCATCACAGAGGAGGTTTAGAAAAATATCGTCTAGCAACGGGAGATAAGTACAATGGTTAGCATGGCAACTGCTGCTCATTACAAGCCCTTCCTTGTCACAGTCTTGTTGCTGATTTGGACACCATGGCCGCAGTTAGGTGAGTACTATTGAGACAAAAAAACAATCACGAATCTTGTATTGTGTTTTGTATTGCAGGGGAAAATGCACATACTGTGCTGTACGTAAATGTACAGAAAAGAACTGAATTATTCATACTCCTTGTACATTTGATGTTTTTCATGTGGCTTTCGTGACTCAAGAACGAAAGGCAAAGTGGTTGAATTAGGTCCTTTGTTGAATACTTTTAGATGTAAGCCCTTAGAAATGGGGGGAAGTCAATATTTTAAATACCGGTAATCAAAACTCCACAAAACTTGGTAAGGGTACGAATAATTTAAATCTTAATTGTAGATCCAGGAAGACGCATAATAATATGCATTCACATGGAGTCGACTTGAAATGATGTTAATGCCTATTTTAACAAGAAAATGATTTGGATTGGACGTTGTTCTTAAGAATGGATACGGTTCATGAGCGAAAGTATCCTATTGGGCGAATACTTTATGAAAAACAATTGGACATAGCTGAGAGCATACTTCCTCTCTAACTTTTTTTTTTGAGACTATGGGGTCCAAAATTGTTAAATTCCCTTTATAGGTCTAGATATTACCAGATTAGATTAACTTTGTTTTAATAAAAACAGAAAATTCTTAAAATTCCTCAATATGTAAGTAACCATGCTTTGACATAAAAGTGTGTAGTTTAATTTGTGACTCAAAAAAAAATAATTAAATCTGAATCTTGTTCCATGAAGGTCAAAATCATTTATTACACTGACACAGAAGGTAAAGATTTAAATTTCACTCTTTGTGGAATTACTTATAAAAGGCTTTTGTTTCTTCTTCACAGTTATACATTAACATTTATAATATTTTGAAAGATCAAATATTGTGCACACATGTACAAGCAGTTGCAGAACTTCTCCCTTCTTTCTCTTTCTACTCGACAGTTGCAGATGCCCAGTCAACCACGGCATTAACACCCGACAATTTATCCACGAAGGAAGGAGAAACAGTAACACTAGTGTGCACATATCAGCCAGAGTCCGATGAGTTTTCCTTTGCCTCACTCTCTTGGCAAATGGGAGATACTGTGTTAGCGTCTGTCAGTTGCCCCAATGCTTGTAGCAAAACATACGCAAATACGAACAGGTATACGCTGGACGTTGACTATAAAACTAGTGGTAATTTGACAATCACTGGTGTTTCATTGGAGGATAACAATGTTTATCAGTGTAGGGTCTCCACTTTCAATGGAAATGCTGAGAGCGATTCCCGCCTCTTAGTAAATGGTGAGTATTTCAATTATTATATTTTTTACTATTTAATTTAAACAAGGCCACTCTCTCAGTGTAAAAACTGTTTAAATAAAAGGTAACAAATATACTAACAAAGTATGAATAGATACATATTTGTTTAACACTTTGCAATCGTAAGAAGAAAAAAATAGCCATGTAATATGTAATGATTCTTTGCGCATTATGGCATATGAGCAGTGTTTCATGAAACCATCATAAAAACAAGATCGCCCATATCCCATTGAAACGTGTATTGAATTAAAGACGCGTTTTTCAATAGGATGTCTGCGAACATGTACTTATGACGCTGTACGTTTAAAGTACAATCCAACTCTTGTAATAGGTTCATTTGTATAAAAGCAAATAGTATAAACCAAACGATGAAAGTTTGATATAAATTGAGCCAATAATAAGAAAGTTGAATTAATGTTTGGAATAAGGGATCACTAATCCCATGCGAATCTCAAATTGGCAGTTTGGTCAGTGGATTGTGTCGTTGTTGCCTTTAACTCTCCTGTTGCATATGTACAAACATATAATTAATTTCTGCTTTCCTCCTTAACACCTAAAGAAATATGAAAGTTGACCACCACTGCTTCAAAGACATTACTGATTCAGCCGATTTAAAGAGCCCATAGGGACATATATAGTGATTACAACTTTCAAAAAATCCTAACTTTATCATTGTTTTGTCCGATTTCATTCAACCTTTCACTATAGTCTTCTTTTCTGATTTTTCTGCTTCCCCTTAGTGTATAGTTGACTATTACGGTTAAATTTCCCCTTAGTCATCATTGTAATCTCAGTGCGCTCCACACCACTACATGTACAATTGAAATGACTTTAGATGAAATTACCTTTCCGTGCTCTTAGTTCCACCTGTAAGCCTGAAACTATCAGACACTATGACCCCAGGAGGTCACGAGCAGGGTGGCATCGTCCCCATCCTATCGGGCGAGTCTTACAATCTCACCTGCACCACTCAACCTGGCGCTAACCCCCCTGCGGACCTGGAGTGGACTTCGACCAGCGCCCAAATCATCCAGAGGGACAAATATGACCAGCTAGTGACCGGTAGTAAGCTGACCGTGTCCAGCAGGGAGGTGATGTTCACGCCGTCTGTGGCTGACCATCTTACGACGCTCACTTGCAAAGCAAAGCATCCAGCTGTGGTTACACCCCTTACCAAGTTTGTTCAGCTAGATGTACAAGGTACACTTAGATATCTTTTTAATTAGTTCAGATATTAACAACCGTTTCGGTAGTGAATGAAAATGAACATCAATTCTAACCAGACTTAAGCCCTGTTCAGAAATGGTGCGATAATTCGCCCCGGTTTTTGTACGGGGAAATGTCAAATGAATGGCAACTACGCGCAACAAAAGACTTGCGTGCCTGTAGTGAGGCCTGTGTTATAAGTTACAGAAATGGGAAGCGTAGTTAAACTTAATTTCTTTGTCAAGAACCCGTCGCAGTTTTGCCGCATCATATCTGAACGAGCCCTTACCACAAATAATGCAATGGAATATCTACTAAACGATCTGGGTGAACGTGTTAAAAGATCTTTCAATATGAAGGTTGAGCAAAATACAAACAATAATATAGAACTAATTGTCCCAACCTTGCGTCAAACATTGGAACTTGTGGTTCCAGCAAGTTTATGAAATAAGGGGAGGGTATGTTAACACACAACGCATGCAGGTTTCAGTCATTCGCTTCGTTGGGATTCGATCCCATATCTGTGGTTCGACAGGCAGATACTGTACCGACCGAGCCAACAGTACTATCGATGGAATTAAAGGCGTATGGTATTGCAAAATCGAAGAATAGCAACAAATACAGACTCGTCTTGAACTCACACTATGAACGTGACAGAGAAAGAAAGCGGACAAAATATAGAGTTCCGCAGGTAGACAAAGGAACATCCCTTCACTGCTATTATGTAAAAAGGTGAATATGCATGTGACACCTGTTTTACACATTTTTACATAATAGCAGTGAAGGGATGTTCCTTTGTCTACCTGAGGAACTGTATATTTTGTACGCTTTCTGTGTCAGTCATGTTCATAGTGTCATTGGACAGAAGTAGAGAATGAACAGTCAGCTATATAAGCAGAAGCAAAAGGCACAAAGCGCACAATAAAATAACTGGCTGTGATTGGCTGCTGGAAAGTATACGTAGTATAATCAAGCCATTTGATGAAAACAGGCTGTAGCAATGCCAGCTAGAATGACATGAGAGTCGTACGAACTATTTTTCTTTCTGTTGACACAGAATAGAGTCATGAGCTTAATACAGTGTGAGTCAAAAAAAAACTTTACACCTAGGAAATTACTAACAATTTAAAAAATAATTTATGAACAGTGAAGTATTATACATCATGTGAAAGAGTGTTTTATCCTGAATCGTTTGGTACTATTTTGGGGTGGTATGTGTTCATGCTTGGATGAACAGGAGATATTGTTTGCGAGAGTGCACAAATCGAATTGCGCCAAAGTTTTAAAGTGAGAGAATGAATTGAATGTATGAAATGAGATGCATTGCAGATGCTTTTTTCAGTAGCAAAGTCACACACACACACACACACGCACACGCACATATGAAACACACACACAAACACACCCACACACACGCGCACACACACACACAAACAGACAGTTTATAACTTCATATGTGTTGTGGTTACCTTTTTGGAGCCGAGACATCAATTCCCTTATGAACCACTGAAAATTTGCAAATTTCCCAATTGATATCAAAATGGAATTAAAATTCAATCATAATGCCATTAAATGACAGTTTGGTGCATTAACATGATAATGAATTGTTTCTCCCAAAAGACTCAGTCAGTCTGCATCTAAATTTGCTATGCGTGTGTGAGTGTGTGTGTGCGCGTGCGTATGTGTGTGTGTATGTGCGAGTGTGTGCGTGTGTTTGTGTGACTTATTGAGTGTGACTCTTTGTGTGTTTTGATATGTGTGACATGAATAATTTTGGTAGGGATGTTATTTGGATCTGCAAAGACCGAATTAATACCGAAATCCCAATTGTTTTATTCAAACATCACATAAGCATTATTTGGCGCAAGTCGATTTTTACACTCTCGCAAACAATGCCTCCTATTTATCCAAGCGTGAACACATACCACCCAAAATGGTACTAAACGATTTGGGATGAAACACTCTTTCATATGGTGTATAATAATTTACTTTTCATAAATTATTCTTAAAATTATTAACATTTTTCTAGGTGTAAAGTTTTTTTTTACTCACACTGTATAGGCATACTTGAAGTGGTAAAGGGAAATAGTTACATTGATGGAATCTCTGTCATACCTAGATTACATTGTACATTACGGTATGACAGTATTTAGAATAATAAACATTATATACACCCATCACACCAAACTAGTTCGCACTACGTTCTGGAAAATGTTGCCAAACCGGCTCAAACTGTGTGCGAACAGATTTGAACGTAGTATCAACTGTTTACGATATGTTAAAGAACTTCATGAACGGGCTCGGAGTCGGACTGGTTAGTACGGGAGGGTGCGCTAGAACTTTGAGCCTGTTCAAAATTGTCCCCGTCCTGCAATTAGACGGAGTGATAACGTACTTAAAACGAGATGGACTTACTACGAACGGACTGATTGCATAACTATGAACGGAATTGCCATACTCCAATTCTACTAGGAACGTGTTACAATGTGACGTGGTCGAGCATCAATTAGCAGCAGTATAAGCCCCCATCACACCAAACTAGTTCGTACTACGTTCTGGAACCGTCCTAGAAATCGTGAAACGGATTGTGGTCGGGGTAGAATGTGTAAATAATGTCAATTAACTAACTTGAAAACGTTAAAAGTACTTCTGTAACATAAAATAAATATTATTTAGATCTATGATAGTGATCCAAAAGAAAAAAAAAAGGAAAAATGTCAACTCCCCTATAGAGCGTGTGCAATCCACTCCTGGCTCGAGGGCTAAACAAACCCAGTGTGTTCTTTTTATTCCTCATTTCCGTTCAGCGCTTCAAGCTGTGCAGATCAAGACATTCAAATATATAGTTGATGCTCGATCACGGTACGTTGTAACACGTTGCTAATAGGATCGGAGTACGGCAATTCCGTTCGCAATGCATCCATCTCGTTTTAAGTACATTATCACTCCGTCTAATTGCAGGACAGGGACTATTTTGAACAAGCTCAAAATTCTGGAGCACCCTTCTCGTCTAAGCCAGTCCGAGCCCGCCCATGAAGTTCTTAAACAGATCGTAAACAGTTGCAATTACGTTTACTCCGTTTGCAAGCTCCCGTTAGGTGACATTTTACAGAACGTATTGAGAACTTCTTTTGTGTGATGGGGGCTTCACTTGAGTGTCTTGATCTGCACAGCTTGAAGTGTTGAGGTTAAACGGGAATGATCTATTAAGAACGCACTGGGTTATATAGCCCTCGAGCCAGGACGGCATTGCACTTGCTTTTCGAGCGGGTTCGAACACACTAAGAACGAGATGAGGACGAGTTGAATTGACTTTGAACGGGGTGGTCGGGTTACACACTAGTTAGAAAAAGTTAAGAACTAGTTACAATGGACTCCGACGTGTTGGGAACGAGGTAGAACTAGTTAATAAGGGGTTTAAACTGACTAAGGACTGCCTGGAAATGGCAAATTTACCCGATCTGAACTTGATATGAAATGACTATGAACGGTACACACGAGATGGACGTATCGAGGACTGTTTATGAACAAACTGGGATCGTATTATAGAAGTTGTTTTTACATATTCTACCCCGACCACAACCCGTTTTATATTTTTTTTCTAGGACGGTTTCAGAACGTAGTAAGAACAAGTTTGGTGTCATGGGGCTTTATGGGTATTAACCTGACTGTTAAGCCTATGTCTCTAGTCGCGCTGGTTATTTAATAAAATTTCATATTATTCAATATCCATGTACTATATTCTATGTTTTGCTTTTTTCATTGCTTTTTGTTTTTTGTTTTTGCCTGTTCCCATGTGTTTACAGGACCAATGTGAGAACAGCTTCGGCTGATACTGTCATCCCGTATAAATATTGTTAAATAAATAAATGAATGAATAAATTATAATTCATAATGTCTTTCTTTCACCCAGTTTCTCCAAGTAATGTGAACATTGCTTACAACTCCGCCATCGTCCCCGACGGTGGGTCCCTGACCCTACAGGAAGGAATACCAAGCACTATCACTTGCGAAAGCCTTGGAACAAGACCAGCCTCTGCAATCACATGGTACCTCGATGGCGTCCAAGTATCATCTGGGGTCGACAGACCAGAACCTTCCCCAAATGTGAATGACAGGCGTTTACAGGATGCATCCAGTAGCATCATCATCCAGTTTACCAGGGAGCATCACGAGAAGGTTCTACGTTGTCAGGCAATCGTGTTTGGTGTCAGCCGTGATACCAGTATCCGAATAACTGTTGACGGTAGAATTTGTTTATTTCTAAAGACCTGAAGCCTCTTTTATACACAATGCAACTCCAGTAAGGAGAATCTCAAGAGGCACACAATTTGATTGGCCTATTAAGTAATCTCCTCAATGTACGTATGACCCGCTATGAACAATTATCCGTCGATACCTGAAGTGACTTTGGCTATTACAAAAACAAACATGAAATATACCCCATCCTCACGAAAAATGTTTAGGGCACAGATTTAGCTGGCCCCAACAAAGGCTCATAAGCGTTTATCTGTAGGTTACAAGAAATAAATGAATTATGCGGTGTCTTCTGCAATTTGGGGTGAAAGATAACAACTCAATAAGCTTGAAAAGAGTTCTAGATGTACAATTAATAATACACAGCCTGACATAGCCTGAAACCGGGATGAGACAGGGCCGGTCTGCGCAATCACGCAAAAGCTTTAAATCGGGCATGCCTGCTTCAGGTTTTTCGTTCTGTCATTTTAGAGCATTTGTTGTTGTTGTACGTATGGCATTTGTCCAGAAAGCATTTCCTTTTTATCAGGCAGCAAAATGTTTGGTATGGGAAATGACTGTTGTTATCGATTGGTGGCAGGAAGTGATAATAAAATAATTCATGTTTTGATCAACCCAAGAAATTCCCAGTATAAATATTTACATGAATGAAAAAAGTATTTGATATGTTTTATGGTTTCATCTGAATATGTTTCCTGATTTCATATAAAGCATAATTGAAAGAACCCCTGAATCCTCATTTTCATTTGAACCCTTTCATTGCTGCAAATGGTTGAAATACCAAAATCTTGTATTATTCGTACTGCCTTAGGACAAAAAAGTTTGGAATTTTGGGGGGAATACAAATGGGTTGTTGACTTCGAATCAAAGATTTATGGATTAAAATGAACAATAAAACTGGCGAGATAGTATTCCGGTAGTGAATGGAAAAAAACACCATATGAAAAATGCCATGATTTGCGGATTTCTATTGATATTATTTCAGGTGCGTTAGGAATAGTTGTATGGAAGAACAGTAGGCATGGGTGGATCCAAGGGGTGGAATGTGGGGGGGGGGGGGCTTCATCCACTTCTTCTCCCTGTTTTCCTTCCGAAAATACAGCACATAGAGCTAGAGGGAGAGAGACCCAAAAAGAGAAGAAGTAGAGGGACAGAAAAGATCGATAGTCAGACCGTAGCCTGTTTGGATTAGTTGCACATTCTGCTGGCCGACGTGATGTCACTGGGTCTTGTTTCTTGTCTCTGATTGGTCAGTGGTGGCTGTTATGAATCCCACCCTCTGGACTCAAAGGGGAATGAACTAGTGTTGTAGTCAAGGGGGAAAACACTCAATTATTTTCCTAAGGAACATCTTTTCATCATGCATGATACTCTTCTGTTTGTTGTGTACACAAATATATAATTTATTTATTTTATCCTCCTAAACGCCTTCTCCATCGGGGCTCTACTTACAACATATTCAACATGACATTTTTTCCCATTTTTGTTGTTGGCACAAATGGGGAAGCTGTCCGCCAATACATCACAGAAATTATTGATTCAGCGAATTGAAGAGTCCATTGGTACATTCGTTTAGTGATTACAACTTTCAAAAATTCATAACTTTATCACTGTTTTGATCGATTTCTTTCACTTGTCTCCTTCTCTGGGTTTTTTTTTTTTCTGTCCTTTTGTAAAGTTAGCTAGCGAGGTTGGATTTCCCTTTCAATATTCATTGCAACCTTAGTGCGCTCCGCACCACTTCATGTACAATAACTTTAAATGAAATTATCCTTTCTTGCTCTTAGTTCCACCTGTAAGCCTGAAACTCTCAGACACCATAACACCAGGAGGCTACGAGCAGGGCGACATTGTCCCCGTTCTATTGGGCAAGTCTTACACTCTCACCTGCACCACCCAACCTGGCGCTAACCCCCCTGTGGACCTGGAGTGGACTTCGACGACCGCCCAAATTACCCAGGGGGACAAAGTTGACCAGCAAGTGACTGGAGGTAAGCTGACCGTGTCCACCAAGGAGGTGACTTTCACGCCGTCTATGGCTGACCATCTTACGACGGTCACTTGCGAAGCGACGCATCCAGCTCTGAGTACATCCCTTACCAAGCTTATTCAGCTTGATGTACAAGGTACACAGATTTTTTTCTTCCTCAGCTCAGTTCAAATAGTAATAAACCGTTCTGGTAGTGAATGAAATCAATTCCCATGATGACATTGATTCCCTACACAGATATCTCGCAAATGTTCAGGTATGGGAGAGGATCATGGCTAAAGTCCTTTGCTTTCCCTTTTTACCTTCGGGAAAAAAAATAGCAGGATATAGAGCTAGACGGGGAGGGACCAACAAAAAAAGAGAAGAAGTAGAAAGAGGGAGAAACAAGATCGATAGTCAAATCGTAGCCTATTAGGATTAGTTGGACATTCTGGTGGCCGTCGTGATTTCAATGCGTCATGATTTTTGTCTCTGTTTGGTCAGAGGTGGCTGTTACGGATCCCGGAACTCTAAGGTAAATGAATAGTGTTGTAGTCAAGGGAGAAAACACTCAATTATATTCCTATATAAGTGACATCTTTTCACTAACTATTTCAAAATTGCACTGTTTTTTGCAGTGCAAATGTCTCCCAAGTGATATTTTTTGTTGTTTTTAAAGATTTTTATTTATGTTGCTGGATTTTAAAAAATGGACCCAAAACGTAATTCCTTGGGGGCCACCCCTTTGTTCGACGCATGTGGAAAATACTGTAGATATTTAAACTCACCATTGCTGAGCTTGTCATTTTTATTGACTTTTCGGAGAAATGCAGGAAAAAGCTAGGGCCTCGGAACCCATGGTGTTAAGGCTTCGCGTTTGCAATTTCGTATATTCCCCCCTCCCTTTGGAAAATCATAGATCCGCCCCTGGTAGGGGATGTTCAAGTGTTAAAAAAAAATATATAATTAGGAATAGGACGCAAAAAATGAAGGAAGAGAAAATGAAATTGTAGCGGGATAAAACATTTTTGAGGAGAGAAGATGAACAAGTATAATAAACCGAATAGTCTAAACAATGTATAAAGCCTTTCTTTCTGTTAACAAGTAATATCATCTGTTTCTATTGTACTTATTCTATCCTGAATAGTACTGTTGTAACTGTTCTTTCTGATTGAAAACATAGTCATTGCAGTCCAGTTGATTGGAATGTATTTTAATAGAATTCAAATCCGTATTATAAATTTGCTAAAATCCGCACTCACACACATCCCCGGATTGGAAATAATTTTTTCAAAATGTTTTCAGCAATTGATATCAAAATCAACGATTAAAAGCAGCATAAACACTTTATTAAGTAGGATGGCACTCCTAATAACTTAATAAACCTATATAGGCTACACAACATTATACACTACACTTGTGCATATCGATATACTTGTTCTAACCTATTACTTGACACCAGTGCCAATCAGTAAGTTTGCTCGTTTACTTTTTGGAAAGACGAACCTACTTGGAAGCAATGCTTGTTAGGTCTAGATACGTCAATTATAATATTCGCCCACGTGTAACATTTTTGTATACACATTGTAACACAGTCGGCTTTTCTCACAAGCCATGCACAAAGTTTATAGAATATACACTCAATTCAATATGCAAGTCGATATTCCTAATCCTAATGTGAAGCGAATAACGAATTAAATGGCATGCAGTTTATTTATATCAGTGTGTATTACTTGGAAAAGTATCATGAAGGAATTTGCTTACCCAGATCTGTCAAAAAAATTAATTTGAAATGAAAATTTGATTTTAAAAATCATGTCATCATTTCCACTTTTTATCCACTTTTAATAAACAGGAAAAACATTTTTGATTACCAATGGAAAATGACGCACAGGATTTATTACACAGATTTCAATTTCAAATTTATTCATGTTTCCCACAAAACATAACAAAGCAATAAAAGCATTTAATTCAAATTTAAGAAATACATGTCGGAAAATAATCACAAACGAAACTTTCCACTTATCATGATTTATATATATATATATATATATGTGTGTGTGTGTGTGTGTGTGTGTGCGTGCGTGAGGGTGTAGATGTAAACACACACTCACACACACACATACATATATATATATATATAAATATACATATAAAAATATGTACATATGTATTATGCCCTTGAATGATAAAGGGGAGTTCTGCATATACATATCTATTACGGGCAAAGTAAACTATTTAAAAACTTATAATCCTAAAATTGTGCACCGATACATTTTTGAATACGTCGACTAAAATGTGTGCACGAGCATACAGACTTTCAAGAAATCCACTAAGGGAAATTTCAATAGGCCTACGATATAATATTTCATAAATGTTCGTATTATGTAATAGGTCACACTGTAATGTTCACATATTTCGACAGGCGCCACACAAGGCTACTAAACTTGGTTCAGGATGATTTTGTTTAAAAGTCTAATTTCAAATCGTGTTTTCTGTACACTATTATTTTGCAGGTTTCCCAACTTACAACGATGAATTCATCGCAGGAGTACCATGGGGCTTATATTTACCCATTGGTGTCAGCGTCGTCGTAGTCGTTGTTCTAATTGCCATCATTGTCCACTTGAAGAGGAAGAACAAGCGTAAGATGAAAGAACTCGTATATTTTTCTTATTTTTCCCTTCTGGCAACAGATGAAGTTGTACAAACTAAAGTTAGACCCATAGGCCCGGATTCACAAAGGAGGTTTAAATTTAACCCATGGTTTAAATCTTTGTTTAGATAACCCATGTTTAAAATTAGCTCAAAATTAGCGCGACACAGTGAAAGGTCCAATATTAGACGCTCGCAAGGCAAGATACGCTTATTTTGCGCTAATTTTTAAATCATGGGTTATCATAATAAGGATGGTTCGTTCTTTTATAGCGCACTTTAGGACTGCAGGCGCTCTCTTAAAAACTTTAACATCAGTCATGGAGGTTGAGAAGGTGAGAATGATTGTGTTGGAAAGATGACCGCAGACGCCTTGGTGGGATATACGGTCTGAGCAAATCTAAAATGTACTCTGGACACATGACATGTAGAGATTTGAAGGTGATTAGAATTACCTTGTAGCGGATCCGCCCGACTCCCCCAGCCCCCCCCCCCCCCCCCC
>BEXV01000878.1:136924-156240 GCA_003118195.1 Hemicentrotus pulcherrimus
TCAAGTCAGAATCAACCATGTCTTTCTTTTGTTTTGTTGTGATAGGTGAGCTCAGATGAGGAACTCAGTGTCTTTAATCGTTCTATGAAGACCCCACGCTCAGACAGGGATCCCACTGAAGATACACTGACCCCTGAGGCATGGCAAAAGGCTCTGGAACCCACCAATGACCTTGAGGACATCCCTGTCCAAGCACCTACCTACGAGTACATCAAACTCGGCCAGGAATCCAGCCCTTACCGAAGTGCCACTTCCTTCAAGTCCCCAATGCCAAAGCTTGTTGAGACCGAGAGCAGCAGTGAAGCCACCAGTCCAAGGATCTTCAACCGTCGCTTGATGTCGATGTCTTCGACAGGCTCTGATGACGGGGTTGTCCGCTCACCCCTCGTCGCTCAGGACCTCGTCCCTCGTGATATGATTCCGTCCATTGATGACTTTGATGATGGAGACGATAGCCTCGGACACTCAGGCAGCAGCTTTGGCAACTCCGAAGGCAGCCTTGGACAATCGGGTAGTAGTCTTCAGACTGTTATTTCATCAGTTGTTGCAGAAAGCTTTGGACTGGATCTTGAGGAAGAGCTTAACAATCACAACTATGGCCTAGACATTGATCCAGAAGAGGGTATCCTGGAAGTTGCCAGGGAACCTGTTCCTGTAGAATCCATAATGGAAGAGCTCATCAAAGACTCTCCAAAGAATTTAGACAATCGAGAGGCGGCCAAGGAGCAGATAAAGGCAACCCAGAATGAAGACGATGCCATCATTGATATGATGCTTCCTGCAGAGGTACCAACTCTGGCCATCGAGAAAGTGGATTTCATTGACCTTGACCTCTTGATCGATGCCTTTCCTGAGAGGTCAAATGTCATGGAGGGGTCAGGAAGTCATCCGAGTGGGAAAGGAGATGGAAACAACACTGGTTAGTATCTAAAATAGAGTAAAATAATTAACCCCTCCTACAGGTGTGTCTTTTGTAGCAAATTATCTACCTAGACCCGAGTATTGCAAATATGTCTTGAAAGAATTTATAAGGTATTTTACTTCAGTGGAAGATATTTTATGCCCAAATTGACAATGAAACAAAAAAGTCTCCAAACATGACTTAATTCTCAAAGTTGATGTAATATGGTTAAAAGTGTTGAAGTAAAACACTGTCCTGGATATTAAAGATGGCTTTTACAGATAATTAGGTTTTGGATGTTGCCTTTCAACAGGCACATTTTGTCAATTTTGACTTACATAAGGAGACCAGAAAGCTATCAACCACACTTAATTAACATGTGCTTCATCTATGATTGATTGTATATTTTTGAGGACGAGAAAAGTGGATGATAGTTTGTCTCTCTGGCTTGAACATCTTTGGTCCTCTTCTCAGGCTCATCATGTAAGACCAACTTGTCCACTCGTTTATGTTGAAAATGAAAAACTATGTTAATGGGTATTTAATGAATTTTTCTTTCTTTCTTTGTTTACAGCAGATAATACATGCTTAATGGATAAGCTAGCCCAGCTTTGTATCGATCAGTCCGGGGGGAAGATTAGCAAAAGAGACCTCACTCCCTCCCTCTCACAGCAGGGAAAGAAGAAGAAGGCTAAGGGTCTAGCGGCGAAACCACCAAAGCCACCTCCTAAAGTGGTCTGGGATGAGAAGACTAGTCCGAAAAGGTATGTAGATTTTGTATTCATTCAAAGATCAAAGAGTTTTTAAGGGCTTGGAATTTTTTTTTATCCCAGGGATAAAAGGTCTGCATCCCCTCCCCTTCTTGGCTGTGGTAGAGCTGATAAGCTGCCTGGGCCAGTCTATAACTCATAAAGAGTTACTATTGATCCAAATCAATCGTAATGCCTCTGATCAATCATAAGTTGTTAGTCCCCTATCCCCAACGACATAATTGTGATAAATATTGATATCAAATAAGTTGCGATTAATATCAACTCTTTGTTGTATCATATTGCTACCACCCTGCTGAGAGAGCATTTGAAGACCAGGGGGCGTTTCACGAAACTTTTCATCAGTGACAAATGACAATTTGTGTTATAAGCTACTGAAATCCTTGCTTCTGATTGGTTATAAGCAGATTTGTCACTGATTTTTGTTATTTTTCATTGAAAAAAGGGCTTTGTTTTACCCCTCCTGGTAGGATTTTCAAAGATCATATATGTGCCCCTCCCTCCCCCCCCCCCCTTGACAATCCTGGTTGTAGCTCTTGGATTAATTGTTCTAAAGACAATGAACAAAGGGTGGAGATGGAGTAGAGAGCTGTAGGAGAAATTAAACAAATAGAAGGAAGAAGAGATTGTAAGAGATAAAAGAGGAACATGCTTGAAGACAAGGGATGACTTGACATGAGAGAGAGAGAGAGAGAATAAGAGGAGAAAAGAAAGAAGAGAATTGAAAGAGAGAAAATTATTGAAGATAACAAAAAACAACCTCCTTGCTGCTTTAATTCAAATTTATTTTGGTGGCATTGAAATGAATTTAGAGATGATACTAAACATCAATTTTTCTCTTTATTGAACCAGAGTCAACAGCTCGACCAGTACCTCCCCTCCCAAACCAAATGAAAGAGCCCTATCCAGGACAGCCTCTACAGGAACCTCCACAGGCACGGACTATTCCATTCTAGATGTAGGGGAGAACCGGAATAGAGCTGGTGCGGGAAAGGTTGTGAGTCTACAGCGAAGCAAGGAAACAGTCTTCCTGGATCTGAGACCGAAAGAAAATGATGAAGATGAGGTAAATGGTGCATTAAAAGGGCTTCGGCCCAAAAGGCTCATGGCCTGTGAGGCCAACGGGCCATGGATGGCAGTCTCGGTCTCACTGGCCTTCTGAGCAGATATCTGAAGGTTCATGAGACTGAGAACCCCCTTTCCATACGGAAAATTAGACTGACACGTTAGGTCTTCTTACAAATTTTCGGAGGTTTCTTGAGATAGACAATGTTGGTCTGTGTCATGGGCTTTTGCTCATCTGGGTTGTCCCATATTTAAATTGAGGGTGTATGGTCACCATTTTTTCAAACGTATTGTTATTTCCAAAGAATTACGGTAGGCCTAAAAAAAGAAGATTTTGTATAGCCCTTTAAGTGCCAAAACATGGGTTGTTTGGTCGGACATCATTTTTTTTTTTTTCTTTTTGCTCCCTCTTTGGGCTAATATTTTTTAGTTTTGAAAGCTTTAATACACATTTTTTTTATTCATTAAACTGTTTCTTCTTCTAAAAAAATGGTTTAAAAAATGACCGTAGATTTCAAGATTTTGGGGTCTGTAGCAAGGGAAATACAACATCTTTTTTTTTTAGGCCTTGTTAAAAAAACAAGTAGGACTATTCAAGAAAAGAAAGAGCAAAAATGTTCTTATTGACAGAAACATGTACCACAGGATATTTCCATGTATTTAAAATTAAGGAGATCTGGAGAAAAAAAAAACAGTTGCAAGACAACGAGAATTAGGATAGTAAACCTATGTATAAGAAAAACAAAGAAGGGGAATCAAGTTTAAATGAGAGGATAAAAGGAAATATGGACGAGAGAAAAGAAAGGTGGTCTTTTGCAAATTTATGTTGATTTTACTTTCTGTATTCTGTTCATTTCTATTTGTAGGAAATTAGCAATGCACCATCCAATGCTATTCAGAGAATATTGCAGCTACAATCTAAACAGTGAGTATATGTATTCGTAATGTTTGTAGATTTAAATAAATGAATGCAGATTCATGTACTTATGATGATGATGATAATGATATATTGTTGAAACGTATGTTTTCATGTTATGTGCATGTCATTTGAAGAAAGTTAAGATGATGATCAACCAGCCCATCATTTAATAAAGTGTAACATGGCAAATACTGGTTAACTGGTTGCAATGAGTCACTGTAGCAAGTGTTGTATAACTAGTGAATCATATTTCTTTAATATCTGTATTTTAGAACTGAGGGTAGTTCCAGCGATGATAGCAGTGATGATGAAGACTCCGCTCTTGGATGGCACGAGAAGAGGAGAAAGGTCATGCAAAAGCTAGGTCAGGTCGGAGGCCACTCACCCTTGACCCCCACAGGAGGTCAGACAGGAGAGAAGGAGAGGGCTGCTGCTCGTGATAAAGAACCCATGTGAGTCTTTTGAAGAATTAGGCCGCTGGCCTAACTAAACCACGGTTTAACTTAGGCCAGGTTTAACCCTGGCCGCTTTCGAGAATATCACCCATTGAGAATAGAATATACCTAATTGGTAATTTCGATATTGCCAATATCGATTATGAAATATCAATCAGTTTATCACTGGTTCTTCTACAGGCATACTTTATTGCCACGTACTGGATATGAAAGAGTATGCGGCAGGTCTGCAGCAGGTCTATATGAGATATGAATATTCATGATGAGGAGTCTGCGGCAGGTCTGCAGCAGACTCTTCATCATACTGAAAGAGTATGCGGCAGACCTGCCGCAGACTCTTCATAATACTGAAAGAGTATGTGGCAAGTCTGCGGCAAGTCTGCGGCAAGTCTGCGGCAAAACTAATTTGCATGTGAAAAAGATGACTGTCTGCGGCAGGTCTGCTGCAGATCTGCGGCAAGTCTGCCGCAGGAGTATGCGGCAGGCTCATTTCTTTCCTATGGGCACTGCACTGCCTATAGCTACCTGCGCCCTCTAATGGCAAACAATGCCTAGTTGGTGCCTGTTGGTCCCCCATGATCCCTTTTTTCTTATGTTAATTGAGAGCAAATCTGGAGTTGAAACATAAACTTTCATGTATTCTAAAGAATTCAAATTAACTTTTTTTCTAAATGTGTCATTTATGTCCCATGAATGAACTAAATGTTATAATTTGCTTCTTTTTGGATATTGACAAATCTTTGACATCAGTTTGAGAAGTAAGATATATACTGTGCTTTATACATATACATCCAGTTTTCTGTTTAATATATTAAAACAAAAATATACTTAATTTCTTATTATAGATGATTTTACTTATTACTTCTATTGACCCCCCTATATTGACTGATGTTTTCAACATAACATGATACCTGGCAGTTTTCATTTATATTTTCTGTTGATATTTTAGATTTCAGTTGCTTCTCAATGCTATTTCAGAGTATTTCTAATAATTATAGTGACGTAATGTGATGTCTAAGTTCTAATTTTGGATGTATACTTTCTCATTTATGTTTATATATAGGAGGAAGATAGTAGCGAAGCCTCATAGAGTCATACACATGGTGCATGATGAGGAAAGTAAATCAACAGAGAGTGGAACACAGACGTTACCAATAGTGAAGGTATTACAGCAAGTCTTTATTAAATTAAATTAAATTCTTTCTATTTATCCAAATTCACAAATATACATTGACATTTGTCTTGGTCACACATTGTTATATCGTGTTTATAATCATAGAAGAACCATTAAAATATAAGATAGACAACATAGAAATATTCTTATGTTCTAGTATTACACATTAAAAATGATGAAAAGGATAGAACATCACTCAGTGTGAAGAAAGGAAAACCACTTGCTCCTCACTCCGATTGGTTGTACAAACCAACGGAGTATGAAACATAGGAGCCCAAAAATCGGCCTTTCCGACGTTTCAATGAGCGCATTCTCCTTCATGACCGTAATAACTCATATAAGTAATTAAATGCTTTTTGTAGAGATACATAGTCATGTTTTGGTACTTGGTAAAATGGTGTAATACGCACATGCTATCTACATGTAGAGTTCCCCATTAGTAGTGGTCAGTTTTTCTAAAGATCACATTCATGTATTTGTTTCACAGTGCAGAAGCATATGTTTATACAGATATGGTAAATAGATGCATTTTCATGGTAGTCCTTGCATGTATACCTTTTGTTTTAAGAGCTATTTTGGAACTTTAACTTAAATACTATGGAGAGCCATTTTCAGCCTTAAAATAAAGTGTATACAAAAGCAAAAATGTAAGTATTGTAGACTTTTTATAAATTCCACATCAAGATCATGAAATCTCCTTGAAAATAAAAAAAAATATGAATGATTTGAATCAACACATTTTTTAGACCTTTTAAAATAACTTTTACAAAATATTTTCATAGATGCTAACGGCTTTCCATATTTTTAAAGTCCAACTTAGAGATAAGTTCAACTTAGGATCTTTGTGAAACATTCCCTATTCTCCATAGCCAATACCAGTACCCATCCAGACCTACAATCTCCAACTCCAACTCCCACCCACCCCGCCCCAGTCACCCTCCAGCCAGGGCAGTCACACCCCACAGCGCAGGTCCAGCATCTCTGAGGACCAAAGAACACACAAGGACCAGGACCAGGACCAGAAGGTCAGGGACAGAGAACACAACGTGGCCCTGGCGAGAAAGCTCCGGGAGCAGAAGGAGAAGGAGAGGCAGGAGCACCTCAAGTTTCAGAAGAAGCTGGAGAAGTTGCACCCACAAATGACGATGTCAGCCAAAAGGAAGGAGGTTGCGAAGGCCACTGATGTGATCTTTGACCTGGTGAGTGGTCTTTGTCACAAAAATGATGCAGTGTGTGTGTAATTGGGTTTTTAAAGACGTGTATCAATCAGATATGATTATTCACATCTGGGGACCGACCTTTTACGTCACCATCCAAAAGATGCGACTCAGTTTCGAACCTGCATCCTCGGCTGAATCGGTTTGTAACTTCCATTTTTAGCTGGATTACAGGCGCACACCACAATGCAGTCAAAATCTTTCTAAATTATATACAGTGATGATCCATGGTCTTTTAGTCGAAGATTGGTCCCATGCTGTTCACAAAATAGCTGGCTGCTAGTGTGTTCCATATGGTTGACATTGCCAATGCCACATCTAAACTATTCCACTAGCTCCAGTACCTATCAAGGCCTATGCAGTGTGATTCTGTGTTACAAAGCCCTCTGAAAGCGGGATATCAGAACGATTTATTTGATTGTTTTTTTCTGTATTGTTTTGATGTGTACTATTTAAGTCAGCTTTTCAAGCTGTTACCTCATCGTTGATGGAGGAAGATGTTTCAACCGGGTGCTACGAAAACAAGTACTTGCTTGTAGGTTTAATGTACCTAATGGGGAAGCTACAGCTGTAAGTCTTATCAGAGGTACTATTCACCTGCCCAAGTTCACAAGGACACCTTGGTTTCTATCCTGGAACCTCTTCGTGCTAGGACTATCGCTGCATCTTCTGCATCATGTGATCCTCTCAAAGATGAATTTTACAACTATTTTTACCTTGACTTTATGCACTCCTTACAGGAAGCGTCATACAAACCTGAATCCAGCCTCCTACCACTGAACCTGAAGCCCACCCACGAGACCGCCCTTCTCACCGTCACCATGGCAACATCCGGGAACATCCTCCTCAACAAGAGCTCTGGGAAGCAGCCCCTAGAGAAGCAGGATGGCCAGATCTCTGGGACATACATAGTCCTGCTGTCATGGCTCCTGTCCCTGGTCCCAAAGGACCTGGACTACCTGAATGACCCAACGGTCCAGGCCAGATGTGGAGCAAGCGGGATGGATGGTACTCCTTTTAGAGTTGTTGGATTGCAACAGGTAAGTGCCCAATTTCTTCTGATTGTCCCACATATGCTCCGTCCACAATTTCTGACACTAATTTCTCTCACAGGAGATAAGGATGTGTACACTGAGATAGTACAGTAATGTGTTAAGGAGAGAAGAAAGCCATTGACTGGGTATAAGCAGTAATTTTTCAGGTTTCTTACCCCATTATTTCTGGTAGACATTGCAAAACCAGATAGGAGATGCTAGTAGAAGATATGAGGGCATCCGGCCTTAATTAGACAGATGCTGAAGAAAGGCCATAAGGGAAATTAAAGGTCCAAACCCACAGCGTGGGAAAAACAGATGCTAAAGGATGATGATGAATCATATTCTTAACTATCCCTAATCATAACACTATACATTACCTACTTCTAACCTTTACCCTAACTCAAACCCTCACTCTGAAACCAATGTGAAAATGTTTCTGCAATCTGATTGCAACCCAATTGTAAATTTTATGTCTTTAACAATATTAAAGAGAGGGGATGGGGGTACTTACAATACATCTTTGGCGTAAAATAACTTCCTTTCCTTTGAAACTAAGCCCCCCTAATATTTTGTTATGCAAGTCCAATGAACAAGGTTGTAGCTGCAATTTTTAAGAGGTTTTAATGTATCTACCACCCAATTTGCAACTTACCCTTATTATCACTGAATATTCTCATTGATGCAATTATTTGGTTTCATTTTTCTTTCGCATTATCCCAGATATGGAGAGATGGTAAGCTCCAGCTGTCAGTGGCCATCACACCACCCTGCATGGACACCACCAAGCAGACACCCGTCAAGGCCAAGAAAGGCAAGCTCCGGGAAGAGGTCCGAGACATGACTCCCTTCCAGCAGACTGTTTCCAAGTTCCTAACCAGCAAGAACCTCCACACATTGGCACCCTGGATGCCCCTTGCCTTCAAGTTCGCTCTGGAGTTCTCCGGGGAACCCCTGGAGCTGAAACCCATTCCCAT
Source organism: Hemicentrotus pulcherrimus (assembly GCA_003118195.1). NCBI lineage: Eukaryota > Metazoa > Echinodermata > Echinoidea > Camarodonta > Strongylocentrotidae > Hemicentrotus > Hemicentrotus pulcherrimus. The sequence continues at coordinate 145,437 of BEXV01000878.1, forward strand.
GGAGGCAACACGAGAGGGCGCAACAGAAACAGGAACGTACATCCCGCCCTATCCTCAAGTCAGCAGCAAGCCTCTCGCAACTTACATGTCAATGAGCACGTCTCCTAGTGCAGTGGAGAGTGCCTTTGCGACCGTCCCGGGATTCTTCTGGCGTACGCTGGACGCTGAGGAGTCGGTTTATGATCAGATGACTAATGAGGAATACAGCAATAGAGGCGATACGCAGAACACCCTGACTGTTTTTCATGATGCAATATACCACTTACCTTCAAGACAAGCTGGAGTGTTGTATCGCCTTCTCCAAGAAGGGCTGGAAATCTCTGGTCTTAGGCTCATGTACAACTCCAAAGACCTTCTGTCAAGTCCTAGGGTCACACGACCAAAGCAGGGTGGTGATGAATCAGGGTTGGCCATGCCAGTGGTCGTTCTTGGCATCCGAGGCAACCTGGCCCGCACCCGATGGCTGGATGCAGTAGGTCCGTCCGATCCTCAACTCGCCAAACGCACAGATCCATATTCTCTGATGGCCCTTTACGGAGGGACCACCCGTGACGACCTCACCATCATCTGCCCACGAAAACCAAGCCGTATCAATTATGAACTCTCACTTTGGTTTGGAGCCAGAGGCACCAATGACCGACTGGTTGAAGCTCCGTCAGTTGGTGGGTCTGTGCCTTCACGTATGGACAGGAGAGTAAGATCTGAGAGTCCCAAGCAGAAGAAGAACCGCAAGGGATCAAGGAAAGATTCGTGGTCCAGCAGTAGCAATGAAGACCTGGACACATCAGGGTAAGAATATATCTCATCCAGAAGCTATAAAAAACAAAAACAATGTTTTAGCAGGGAAAGACCCCTGACTTGTATCATTATGCTGGTCACTGAGTGATAGTATATTTAGCATTTTAACATGAATAACAACCTCTCAGAAGTTATCGTAATGCATTTGATTTGACAATTGATGCATTTCAATATTACTAACACCTTTCATGATATTGTAGTTTGGACTGAATTTTATGAGTAGAAATATAGCACGCAGTAAGTAAGAAACCCGTCATTTAAAAAAAAAGTCTTTTCATTTAAATCACAGGAAACAGACAATCAAAATTCCTTAATGATTGATGCTTGAAACTGCAATGGATAATTTGAGTTCTCTTTCACTCCTGCCCCTCACCAGGTTGTCACCCACTACCCTAGTAGCCACCACCACCGGGGACATGGTACTAGCTGTCTCGCCCCTGGTGCCCCCCATGTGCCTTGGAATGATCCTATCCACCTGCCAGGAGAGGGGCTATCAGTTCAGAGGGGTCAAGAGAGTACGCCTCAACTCCAGGAGAGCTAATGCACTAGGTAGGCATACCCGTCAACCCTTCCGAATAATCAGGAATATTCTGATTTTCTAGAATTTTAGGACCTGAAAATTCAGAATATTCAGATTCTTGTCTTTTTGTGCTAAAGCCAAATTACCGTAAGCTTGTTTTATCATGTGCCGTGTATTTGGGAGTATTGCGTGCATTGAATGGCTGCATGAAAGAGCAGCGAATTTGTATTCGCTTTTTTGGACAGATTTACCATGTATTTGCCAGTTACACTGCCGCTGCAAGTGCGATTCCTTTTTTTTTTTTGAAGGCATTCTGTGCTAAAAATTCCTAATTCTTATTTTCAAATGTTGGTAGGTATGGGTAGGTGGTTCAAAGGGCATTCCTTCACATTGTGAACATCTTTGTCAGTAATGCAAGTTTTCAGTCTTTTGTCAAATATCAAGCTCACTCATACCTCTTCTTCAGGAATTACCAGCTTTATATTGTATTAACATATGGGATTTCAAACCTCTGGGAATCTTTTCAATCTAGTTTAGTATAATCAACTAGTATCACTGCCTTTTTTTAATACCATATTTGCCGATCAACACATTTTTCAATAGACATCCCTTAACAGAGTTGAATAGGATATATACGGAAAAGGCTCTCATAACATTCAGCCACAGAATGCCATGTTCATGTAGCATTTATTAACAATTGGTTCTTTTTCTTTAAGCTTCAGTTTTTCAAGCAGGCTTACCTAGTGAACAAGTCTCCATCTTGTGTCCTATGTCATGCTTCACACAGATCTCCTCTTAGGACAGCAAACAAGCCATCCCATTTCACCAAATATTTGTTTTGTTGTCAAGAAGACTAACTTTAAGTTGTCCACCTGAAGTTATCGTACAAAATCTTCAATCTGTGCATCCCTTAACAGGCTTACAGGGTAAACAAGTTTCTATCTTCAGTCCTATGTCATGCTCCACCCCGACCTCTCCCAAGAACTGCGAGGAAGCCCTGAGAAAGCGTTTGGAAGCTGGTCTACCGGCCTCCACCAACCCTCCGCTCCCATCAGCCCTGGTCCACCTGAGAGCTGAGAACCCCATGAGGAATGCTGGTGGACTGGTACACGCGCTCATGCTGCAACTATCACGACAAGGTAGGGGTGGTATTCTGCTGCCCTCTCTTGACATAAAGAAGACAAGAATTATCAAATTTTGTGTGAAAATATAAGGAAAAGCATATTGCAATAATGTACAAGTACATGTAGCTAAATCCAAGGACCCTATACCACTGTTGTAGATTTTCACTGCCATTAAGCCTAATTTTGCAGTTTTTTATCAATTATCACCATTCTTATTTTGTGGAAAAGCAAGATGTCGTTATGTGATTGGGCTTCCTTTTTTTTTACTTCTGCGTTTTGTGGGTGTTAAATATTGCAACATTTTTTTTCCTGCTCTGTTCAGACTTAAAGAAGTAAACAAAGAAAATGGCCTCTAAACAGTTTCTTGTCCTTGCATAGAATATTTTTTTTTTCTATCCCGTCATTTGCATTTAATATTTCTCTACTACACATGACCCAAATTTGAAAGGGAGCGAGTCGTCAGTTTTCATGTGCAGAAGGCCATAATTTGCTGACACCAGACTTGGTGGGAAGAAAAAAAAATCCTTATTGTGTGAATAGGTCTGCACACAGCGAACCCGTAGGCCAATCAAGAAATACCCCTTCATATCTCAGAGAGTCTTCGGGTGAGGGAAAAGTGAGATAATGATTTTACCATGTGGGGGAATGGTTGGAAAAAGCAGTACATTACATAAGGCCTGCTGGTCGTAAAACTGAAGGCTAATTCTGGTGATTGACAACACCTCTTATTGGGTAAACACCTGAACGGTGTTGAATTTCCCATGAGAGCTATTTACTATGTTCTTTGATATATCTTACCAGGTTTACTATCATCCATCCAAGCCAATGCTGAAACCAACCTCAAATCCAGCTTGTGCTTCCACGTCGCACCTTTCTCCGACAACCTCCTCTCCAACCTGGGAGGTGATTTCAGCCGCATCCCAGAGAACCACGTCTACCACGGAGTGTCCGTGCCCTCCACGTTCTATTCCAATCCCGAGCTGGAGCAGATTGTAGTTGTGACATTCTCAGGTGCCAAGACGCTGAAACTGTTGGGGAACACACTCGGGAAGCTGCTTGGTGTCTACCCAGTGGTGAGTATACAAATAAAAAATACAGCAGTGAGAATTACCCACATGCGGTACCTGTGGAACAGTCTAACACGCCTGAGGCAATAGCAGAGGCTCTTTGGAATGTTTTGAAGGTACTGAGTGTGGGTAATTTTACTAATGCTCAAACAAAATGATGTGTATTACTTGTTTCATAAGATTATGTTTTATTTATAAAATGATGTTAACATGATTTTGATAATGCCCGGTCATTACCATTGGATAATGACCAGTCATTATCCAAATAACGTGTTAAGCAAAATAAATGCTTGGTCACATGTACGCTTTCAACCAATCATTTGATTAGGATCCACATCATCATCTTATAATACAAAATATTGTATCAAGATATTCACTGCTGCTTTTTGTATTCAAATCTAGACATCTACCAACAACCTCCTGACTCCACGCGCCAATCCCGGTGAAGGTCTAGAACTCCTCGGCATCAAGTTCCTACCCTCCCTGACTGCCTTCCAAGCCAAGGAGCTTACCCCGTTCGAGGTCGGTGACCGTAGCTGGCAACCGAGCGTCCACACCCTGGTGTCCAACCCTGCCGTCGTCTGCATCCTGCGTGGGATCAATGCCTTCCACCACGTTCGCTCCGTCCTAAAGATCCCGACGCACCCCAACGATTTCCGACGTGGCGCCAAGCTAGAGCTCTGCATGGAACGGCTCATGTCGGCGTCGGCCGAGATCGCTTTCCGCCAGGCGTCCATGTTCTTCCGGGATCATGAGCTGTTCGCGGACCCTAGCATGAGGGCTAATCTGCCGTACCAGCCTCCGTTGCGGAGCCCGAGTCTGGAGGAATTGTCCAACGCAAGGTTTGCCTGGGCCGAGGAACATGGCTCGAGTGCTAAGAAGTCCAAGTATAAGGCTAATTCCGGAGAGACTAAAGGAACTGTACTGGTGGAGGAATCCATATTCAAGACAATGCTTGCTGGTAAGATTATTCATTCTATCCTACGGCTTGATGAAAACAATAGATGTAATATCGAGAGAAAAAAATGTCTAGCTGACATGGAAATTGACTGGTTATCCTTGCAATGATATCTCCAGACCAAGACCAAAAGGGAACAGATCAAATGATAGATACATACACCTTCTCCTTTAGATTTCTGCTTTGATTAATACTTGTTTATGTTTCAGGCCACCCATAATAATAATTATTGATAATATGCTTGGACCAATGCATAATACAAAATATGACCCTCTGCCTTTTTATGAAAAGTAGTAGATACAATAGATTTAAAGTAAGCAGAAAATTAAAATGTGTACGATGATCAACAATAAGCGTAATTTTCTAACTGAGATTGAAAACAAATATAAAATGCCCTTAAATATGTAAAATGGAGTTCACCTCTGAAGTCGATTTCATTGACGATTATTTTGTGCTTATTTGGTTATTCTGCAAGGCATTTCTGTTTAGTTATCAGAGATACATATTATATCTTTTCTTGTAGGTCCAAGGCCCATCACAACAACCCTCGTCATCAAACCAGGAGCCTTCAAACACTTCTCCAAGATCCTCAAGCGAGTCTCCCAAGAGGACTTCGTCGTCGTAGCCCTTCGCCTTCTCACCCTTGACGACCACCAGGCTAGGGCACTAGTCCCTGAGCGAGAGGCGGAGAACTTGGTCATCTGCGGCATGCACCTGGGCCACCTGACATCTGGTCCAGTCCTAGTCTTGGTCCTGCAGAGGGAGAATGCGGTTAGGAAGCTGCTGAGTCTCTTGGGACCAAACAACCCCAAGGAAGCCAAGAAGAAGAACGAGTTCCTCTGGAGAGGCATGTTTGGAGTTGATCCAATCAACAATGCTCTACATGGTGTGTATCTTTGATAACCCCCATCCCGGCATATATTCCTGAATGTGATGATTCTCAATATTCTTGAATGTAAAGATTCATAGTTTTCACTGATAGATCAGTTGGGTATTTACCTGTAGTTAAGTTCATTATAGGAGTTGATCTAATTACTTGGATATTGTTGATGTGTACAGACAAATACAAAGTCTTCAACTCCTCTATACAATATTGGGATAGCATTTTTGAAAAAGAGATTTAGCAAACTTGCAGTAAATGCCAGCATGACTTACCGTGAACTATCATTGTTAGTTCAACGGCCATCCAGCAGTTCTTCATGAACGTTAATCAGAAAATCAAAAGCAATGAAAGCTCCTTCCAGGTTACGTATTCTTAAAAAAACATCTGTATTTATACGTATGAAAGCAGATTATATTTGTATAATTCTTTGAAATAGACAACTAATCAAATATTTTGCGTGGTGCAGGTTCCACGACGTATGCCAAAGCCGTCGAGGAGCAGATGATGTTCTTCCCCGAGGGACTATGCTGTAAGCAAACCTCGGACATCAAGGCTGAGAAGGTACAGCTCAGATTCACTCTATTCCCTTGACACTTGTGCCCATCAATGGGTAGATGTTTGGAAGGGGATGGGGGTGTGATACCCCTCCCCCATTCAAAATTATTTGCAAACAACTTTTTGGATTTCCAGAGCTCTGTCAGTAGATAATTTTCTTCATGAACCCCCTCCCCCCTCATCTAGTGATTTGCATGTTCTGAAATTTATGGCAACTATTTTTACCCCACCACCCTTTTTAAGAAGGAATTTGTAGACTTTCATATGGAAATTTAAAAAGATAATTGAAGGTGATTTCATACAGAATGTTGAATTTCATAGATTTAGAATGTGTGAGTCTACAGCATTAATTTGTTTAACTCTGATTCTATCAAAGTACTCAAATTACTATTTGAATATAGCTCTGTAATAGTGTGTAAGAATATCCTAATTCATCGGGCTAATGTTATGTTGCAGAGACGACAACTCCCCTTCTTTTCTTCTCCTGGCAGATTATCTGTCCAGGGAGTAGGAATTTCATATGGGTTTTTGGAAAGATCATTGAAGGTGGTTTCATAAAGAATGTTGAATTTCATAGATTTAGAATGAGTGAGTCTACACTAAGTATTAATTTGTTAATCAATGATTCTCTCGAAATACTGTGAATAAGTCTGTAATAGTGTGTAAGATTATTCTAATTCATCGGACTAATGGTAGGGCGCAGAGACTTCAACTCCCCTTCTTTTTTTTCCCTCCTGGCAGATTCTCTGTCCAGCCGTTGATACCATCCTAGGGTCCCTCCAGGGATCCAACAGGAGCTTCATGCTAAGGATAGGAACCTCCAGGGGTGCAGGAGACAATGATCTGTCGGCCAGTGATAGTTCCACGTCTCTCAATGGCGATCTGAGCCCCAGGAATATAGGTGAGTTGCAAGGGGTTAAAACTTAGTCAGTGTGCCAGTGAGCAGCAAATAACACTCATTGTGTAATTGCTAGAATTTTTGAAATATGAATAAATGCAATCAATCAATAAATTCAATAAATTTATTTATTGATGGCATTGAAATCGACAGTATTTTCTGTGTCATGCAAATAGTAAATCCTTAAAATCCACATTGTCCCTTGGAATAGAATCTGGTGTCCCAAGTTTCTAGCTCACCTTCACCATGTACGTTATTTTATGTGTGTGTGTGTTGGGGGAGGCGGGGGGCTATCTTTAGCTCAAGTTTCAAAGGAGTTAGATATTTGGCTTTTCCCTGCCAAAGTGCCCTTGTGTTGTCCAACTGCCTAATATCACATTTCTGCACAAGTATAGTAAGTGAACAGTTTTATGTATAGTTTGTTTTCTTTTGCTTTTGAATTGTTTTGTATCTACCCTAGTTATGCTATTTGTCTTTCCAATTGCTATATGGATCAAATAGTTTTAAGTACATATATGGTATGTATATATGGCGATAGTGGAGATTGGCAGTATCCGGTGAGTCGATTGAAGCCTCTAAAGAGTAGATAATGTGCTTTAAATTCTCATACCCGTTTCATTTTCATTATCTCTACAGGTGTGGGTACAAGCACAGGTGACCTTGTTCTCCATTCCCACAGTGCATTGTGCCAGACCAACTGCATCCTGTTGACACCACCCCTCCAGCTCCTCAGCGTGCAGGGACATCGCAAGGGCTATGTGGACGTCATCGACTGCCTCAGACATCGAGGGTTCATCATCGTTGGTGCCAGGATGGTGTGGTTTACACAGTCCCAGGCTAAGGAGTTTGTTTCTATCTACAGCGGGGCTTTTCCCAATCTGGTAAGATGATAGTCCCTTGTTGTTTGTTTTGTGATTTCAATATGATTTATTATTTGATTAGTTGTCATAATAAAATAAAAAATATGTACATGTAGTATAAATTGGGCACCAATATATGCATTCGTGTGAAATGACATATGGGTAATTCCATAAATTAGTGACCCACTTTGTGACATTTTAGGTGTCCCTGTTACAAAAGAAACCCACACGTATTTGTGGCTCTAAGTAAAGACTTAAATAGTGGAGTATGATTGGTCAGTGATTCTAAGGATGCAATATTATACTTGGAAATCACTTCACAATCTCACGCCACTATTTAAGTCTTTACTTAGAGCCACAAAGTCTTTACTTAGAGCCACAAATACGTGTGGATTCCTTATGTAACAGGGACACCTAACATGACACCAAGTGGGACCCTAATTTATAGAATTACCTGTATATAATCAAGAACGCTTGTCTTGTATTTAATTCCATTGACAGGTCCAACTGCTCTGTCATGGACCAAGCATTGTGCTAGCCATCCAGAGGGATAATGCAGTGAGCTGCTTGGGGTCTCTTCTTGGAAAGTAAGTCAGCCATATGATTCATATAATCAGTTTGGCACTTTCTTGAGTAGACACATGTATGCAAATAAGGAAAGAAAATGGTAATACATGCAGTCAAACCTGTCTATAGCGACCACCTAAGGGAAACACAAAAACGGTCTTTGTAGACAGGTGGTCTTTGTAGACAGTTTTCTTTAGTACATGTTTCAATGAGAAATCATTTTCAAGGGAAGCAAAAAGGTTTGATTGTTCATTTAAATTGAAAATAGGCATTTAGTATCTATTCGGAAATTCGTTTTTCACTGGTAAAATTTTACAGACGAATTTTCAGAAAGAAATAGTCATAATCATAGACTGTTTCAGTAAATGGTAAAATACATTTGTAACAGCTTTAGTTAGGTAAGTTATTATGATGATTATGATGCCAACAGTGTTGTTGTTGTTGTTGATATAAAGAGGCGGTAAGAATGAGAGGGTTGAGAGATACTGAGATGGTGAAGAGGTCAATGATCGAGAGAATGAGATTGATAGTAAGGGATCTTAGACCATTGGGAACGAACATATAGGTCTACTATATACAAAGGGGTAATGATATTATAAACACAGAATGTACAAAATGAGTATATGGTATAAACAAAACAAAAAATACAAAGAACCATACATTTCATGTTTTAGTTGCTAGTTGCAACTGATCCCTTAGCGGTTCAGCCTGTGCTGCTGGCCAGTTTTTGTACTCCAATAGATGAATGAATAAATAAATTACAACTAACATTGACTCTTCACCTGTTGTTAGATCAGTTTTAAAAAAAATGTTGAATAATGCTTTTCTTTCTCCTCTTACAGCATGCTAGACAAAGATTCTGTCATCAACAAATATGGAAAGCACATCTTGAGACCCAAGGATACCAAAGAGGTAAATTTGCTTTTTGTTTAAACAGAGGAGATGAGTACACAATGTCAGTGTTTTCTGAGTCGTTGTAATCAAACAGGTTTTAAATTAGAATGGCTCAGTCTCTGTCAAAAGCGAGTTGATACAGCTATGAATTTGTTATCTTTGAAAATATCTTGGGGATTACAACATGGGTCATGTTATTTGTTTTACCGTTACAATTTTTCACCAGTGCTGTGGCATTTCTTCAGTGTAATGCCATCTTGTAAGGGATTTGAATCAAGGATTATGTAAAAATGCAAAAATGTCAAAACAATGAGCGTGCATTAGGTATAGCTTAATCAGAGAACACACCAGGGGGATGTTTCACAAAGACTAAGATCGACTTTAAGTTGGACTTAACTATGGCAGGCCGTTCATGCCATTCACCATTTGCTGGCATTGGTCTCTCAAGGGAAGTACAGATCATGGTCACAAGTCTACAGAATTTATACTTTTTTTATTATTCATTATTGAATGAAAAAATATTATCTAAAGATCATGATGGTGAGAGCAAACAGTGGCATGAAGAGCCTGCCATAGTTAAGTCCAACTTAAAGTTGATCTTAGTCTTTGTGAAACACCCCCTGGTTTGTTAACAGTAAGAATGCTGTGAATCGATGGGAGCTTGCCTGTTTGCTCATTTAAAGATGTGCCCTTCTGTTCAATCTCTTTAATACCCCCATCACAGGCAGCTCGACATTGAACTGAAAAATTACATATATTCAGAATTAAACTTTTTCCTGTGGTTACTTGCAAAGTAGAGGAATTGACAATTATATTGTTTTTATTTACCATTACATTCTGATTATTATTTTTTTATTAATTTTAATTGTTTGTGTTCACAGGCAATCAAGCATCTGGAGTTCTTCTTCAATGAGTTGATGCCAGGAAGTCAAGGAGAGATTGTATCAGATGATGTCTCGTTGGGTTTCCTTTCATCTTAACATCATCAAGACTACCGAGATTCAATAAAAGAAAAATAGAAGCCTTGATTGCTTTTTGTTTACAATGAGACAGAGCTGTTGCGTTATGCAGTGTCATGTCATGACAGTAAGCTTCAGGCATGAAAATTTTCCGCGTATCCGCGGATTTCAGCTTTTTCCTCCAATCCTAGATTTTTATTTTATTTTTTTAAAAAACATATTACACATACATACTTGCACAGCGCCTCATGTCCGTGTATATACACTCTACGTACATGCTAAGGGATCGCCTAATAACCTCCGGAGATTTGTGCGTAAGCAAAATTCCTCCGCCCGTAATTGCACACTCGCTTGAAGGCGGAATGTAATTCGTAATACATGCAAATCATGTTACTACATGTACACAGTCACACACAATGCATGTACATGTACGGTGCACATGTGTTAGCCAGTGCATGCAGTGACTGCAGTCGCGACGTGATGTTTCAAGCGAGCGGATGATCTGTCATTTGCCGATTTGGATTTTGATATTAAAAGGATAAGCCTCGGAAATACCCAATTTTTATAGCAAGATCGTGGATAAGACTAAAGTCGAACTTCCTTCGGGCATCTGGAAAAAAGTAAACGGCATGCTTTTTGCAAGGTGTGTGGTCAACGGCGGAGAGATATTTTGATAGCTCAAGGCGGCTGTGTTGAACGCACGGTACGAAGTCACAACAAC
>BEXV01000879.1:19299-30747 GCA_003118195.1 Hemicentrotus pulcherrimus
CCCCCCCCCCCCCCCTACTCTGCTACATCTAAGGACCACTTCAAGAATCATTGGAAGGTCCATTTATTTCGTTAGAAAGCAAGGGTTGCGTTTATATTACATACTGTTTATATACTTCATTTTAACGCAAAGTGTTACGGGCTTTGTAACTCGTAGAAAATGCACTATACCTAATACTACATGTATGTGGTTTGAATTGCATGGACCAGATTTAAAAGAATATCTCAAAGCTGCAAACACAATACACGTATACGTAGTGCACTAATACATGGACTTTGAATATCGATAACTACACTAACAGATGTGCCTAGTTAGAATTTAAAAAAAAAATCAAGAGGTGTGTAGGTTTGGGCCTGGACCTCAACATTCTTAATCTCTTGACCATGGTCTTACCAGTCGTATGGTAGTACCCATGAGGTACTCGACCTTGCTAAGGGGCAAGACAAAGAGAATGGCCAGGGTGTACCCAATCCACTCGATCAGGTTCCCGAAGCAGAAGTAAGATCTCCTCTGAAGAAGCAATTGAAATACCTACAAATTGAAAAGAAAGCAATAAATAATTACATTTAGAACTTAAAGGTAATACAAAATTTTGGTATGGGGTCATGAATTTGGTTCGAATGAACATGTTCGGAGCATATGTGATCCTATATTATTCAGTGATCGTTGTCGCGGTCGAAATCGACTCTAAAGTTATGAAATTGTAAATAATAAACACTTCATGTTGAATAGCTCCCTCTCAAGGTCAAGATATTAATCAAGCTATAAAACAATGTGTATTGACTGAAATCAACCGATCAGCTATTACCGTTCGGAAATTATATACCACAACTACATATTCTGAGATTTTCATGGTCGCAGCTACCATTGTACGGCCGTAGGAGCTTTTTGAAATTCATCAACATTTATCGGGAGCACCGATAAATCTTTATATTCAATTTTTCTCGAAAGCAGAAGTGTTTTAGGGTCTAAAATTTCTAGTGCTTTTGAAACATCCACAGGGGCATCCAAATATATCAAAATAGTAGGGAATCACTATCCACCCATTTTTCAAAATTTCCCAAATCTTTGTAATACCTTTAAGTAATGCTTTTGGACGAAGTCATCAAGAGTGTATCGAAAGAGATATATGCAATTCAAGTTTCAACGGTAATATACCTCTTTTCATAATGTGATCAAACTGTAATCATAGAATGCACAGTACACCTGAATATGTGGCCAAGTAAAAAGTGAATCGTTGCAAAATGTATTGTTATTGTAAATAGTGACTTCTTCATTTATTTGGAGGAGCGATTGTCTTTATGTGTGTCATCTAACAACATGACTATCCCCGTTTTCAACACACACCAAATTCCATAATCTTTCCCTTTTTTTCTTCTTCAAAATGATAGGTCTGCCTCTGGCGGTCACATGATTAAGCCAAATTAGACATGAAAATTCGACATAAAACAAAGGCGAATATTGAGTAAATGGACTGTACCTCCCGAAGCAGGTTGATCAAGGATAGAACCAGTATAATGCTACCACCGATATGACCAAAGAAGAAGATCGTAGTTTCATGGAACCCTGCGGTCCATCGTTGTTCGCCGTTGGCGAACCAATATATTCCCGCACTCTGGTTGGCGTGTCGCACATAGTAACTGGGTGGGATTACGATGACGTAACCAGTCAGCATAGCAACATAGAAGAGGTAAAGACCGAAGGAGGCCCAGAAGAAGTACTGTCCGACTCGGCTCCACTTCTGATTGAGCAGGCTGGAGACAAGGGGATGGCCCAAGAGATCTACACGCTCCGAGGTCACCTGAAATCCAAAGAGTTCGCTTGAGTTGTCATTGATACTTAAGAGATAGAAATGTCATATTTCATCAATATTATGAGTTTAATTAAATATTGAACTAAAGATCGGGCACCGAATAGACATAATCCATCTCAGATTAGGTGCTTGAATATAGTGTACTTCTAGATACGGTTACTTCTAAAGTTATTTTCACTTTAGTAATAAATAATAATGTTTATAAAATAACATCTTTAGTTTGCTGTCGAGAATCCTCTGGGTACATGTTATTCGATCTGAATTCGATCTGTGGGTTGTACTGTCTAATCTGGGTCCTGTTTCATAAAACTTGTTATCAATAACCAATGCTAAATTTTTATTACAAAGTGTGTGCATTGGGTTTTTACAGACGTGTATCAATCAGATATTTAGACCTGTAAACGTCACCATCCGAAAGACATTATTCAGTTTCGAACCTGCGTCCTCTGCTGAATCAGTTTGTCGCTTCCATTGTTAGCTGGATTATACTTTACTTATTTACTCTCAGCTAATTGAATGCCATGATTTCGATAGCTTATAACAGTTGTTGTAAGTTATTGGTGGCTCAAACATGCGAAGCAATGTCTGCATTGATGTGTAACTCCACGAAAATGTCGCTATAACAAATGTCAATTTATTTATTTGAGTTCAAGAAGATAATTATGACATTTACCATAATATTAAGAGGATGGTTAGTAGCAATGTCCTTCAAATTGGTCGTATACGGCCTTGCACTCTTCATCAAATGCCCATGATCATCGTACTGGTATGCCGTAGGCGGGGCCGGAGTTTTAGGGATTTTCTTGGACTTGCGTTGACTCATTTTATCGGCCTTGTCTTTGACTTTGGTATGTATCTCGTATCCGTTAGGTTTGGTGGTGAATTTAGTCTCTTTCGTCTTATCCTCGCCATTATCGTCGTCATCTTCACCCAAGGAAGGAAAATGATAATCATAATGTCTCTAAGTTTAATTTCCAACAAAAAATATAAAACCTAGTTGGAAATAATGATCACATCTCCCCAAAAAAGGGAACTTGGCAGGCAGGTGGTCTTTAAAAAAATGGTTCCCTAGTATTAGAGCTTTCAGTTGTAAAGAGTAGAAAAAGGCTCTAGATGAGATTTCATCTTTTACATCAGTGCACCTTGAGCATTTGATTTCAAGTGGATTTGGCGCATTATAAACATGCATTATTTATATTTATATTATCTTTACCATTACTACAGTATTATAGTTAACATTACGCTGGTGCTACTGCTACAACTTTTCTACCACCACCACCACTGCTACTTTTACTGCATGTATTAGTACGACTGTCAACACTAATACTACTCCTTCCACCACCACCACCACCACTAATACTACCGCTGCTACTACTACTACTACTATTTCTGCTACTACTACTTCTACTATATCTAATACTACTACTTTACACCAGTGCACCTTCAGCATTTGATTTCAAGTGGATTTGGCGCCTTATAAACATTGCATTATTCACATTATTAATATTATCTTTACCATTACTACTGTATTATAGTTATCATTACTCTGGTGCTACTGCTACAACTACTACTATCACTACTATGTACTACTACAACTATTAATACTTCTACTACCCCCTCCGCTCATATTACTACTACCACCACCACCACCACCACCACCACACTACTACCACCACCACTGTTACTACTGCTACTACTATTTTTAAATTGGAGTACTTCGTTATTTTTATGATGTAATCGCAGACACTTTATAAATGAACATGCCTTCCTATGCTTAATTCTCTCCTATTTTGTTTTTCTTTCTCTCTTCCATTTACAATTTTTTCTTTCCTATCAACGTTCTGTTATATAACATGTAATTTTCATAATAAATATCTATGTTCTCTCGGTAAACTGTGTTGATTTATTATAGGCGTCCCAACTCAAGCTATGCTTTCCGGGTTTTCGCCTCCTTCCGTATCTGAATTATTTACGGTATACTCAATGTTGAAATAATTGTGACATATATCATGTATATATACATTGTGTTTCATATTGTAATGTTGAGAAGGAAATAAATGTTAATAAATACAAAATACAAATACAAATACTACGACCTACCATCGGAATCATGAGGCCTATCCCAATGGGAGAAGGAATCCGCGAGGAACTCGTAGTCAAACTCAACCCAAAAGTTACTGTCCTTGGGTCCTGCGTCTGGCGATACTCTGACACACTTATCCATGACTCGCTCAGCAACATCTGAAGAAGGAAGGGGAAGTTTTAGTGGCAAGTGGCATGAAAGCGTATCAGGACAACCACCCCCGAAGACAATCATCCCGGACAATTACCCCCCAAGGACAATCATCTCGGACAATTACCCTCAAGGACGATACCCCATAGATATTTCCCCAATCCCCCGGGGGAGGGGGTCATTTTCAATGGGGGTTGCCGGTGGGAGGGGGCGGGGGGTAATTGTCTAGCAGCGCAAAAAAGTAATAGAAAGCTTTGAAGTGCTGAGAAATTACCAAAGTCGAAACAATGAAATGTGATAAAATCGATGATCTTTGCTTGCATTGTGTTCATTAATTGGTCATTTACCTGGCATGTTTTTGATGAGTTTTCTCATGGGTGTAGTCCTCTCATGTGTTTCATCATCCAGACTGGATACCGACATCACTTCTCGCCATTTATCATGACTTAAAATCAAATTGGCAATGCTCCTAAAGATGAGAATTAGGTAAAAAGAGAGTGATCAAGAGGGAAAATGAAATATTAATAGTGTGAATCATGGATATATAGGTCGATAGAGAAGTTGAAACAAGTCAAAACAAAAGTTTAGAGTTTATAGACTGTGTGGATCTGAAATCTTGTTTGGATCTATGTGACTCGGTGTCACACCAGACGACTGTCATTTTAGGGTATATAATTTTGCATTTGGCTGGAAGGGGCATATGTTCAAGTATCTAAATCCAAAAAAAAGGATACGGGTTTGCCAAGACACAATAGAGATTCGGCCACAGAAAGAAAGCCAATTCTTAGAACTTTATAGGGCGCTATTTATGTTTCACATAGCCATTGGAGCGTGAAATTAAGCATGGCTATGTACAATTGTGAGATAAAGATACTGTGAAATTTAAATACAAAACGGAATTTATATGAGAAAGTTATGGCAGTTTTAGATTTTTAGGGGTCATTTTTTCAACAATTTGAGAGATTTTGACGGAGTCGGTTTCAGATTTAAATTTCGAGTACAAAGATGGTATTTTGAAGGTCAGGTTATAGGTCGCAGTTTGAAGGATCTTGTAAAGTGGAGATAGGACGAAAGAAAGCCGGCCTTAAGACGAACCAGAAACGGACAAAATGGCGCCAGGACGGTTATGCATGAGTGATTTCGAAAATCGAAGAATGTAGTGACCTTGATGAGATGTTACAGACTATGCCTATGAAGTTTGAAAGGAAACTGACCTGAGGAAAGCACCTACCTAGGAATAACAAGCACTGTGTGCAAAACGAATGCAATTTCCAGACAATAACCAGGAAAACAAGAATATGAATGGGGCAAAATGTGAACGAAAACAAGGCAATGACGATTTCGTCATTGCAATAATTACAAACATCCCACAGCGCACTACGTTTCGTGCAAATGGGGCTAACGTGGCCGCTTGGAACATAGTGTAAACGTAGCATTACCTCGCGTTTACCTCTTGTTCGTGCTTTTTCTTTTGTGCCGTGTGAGCGTTTAGATCTACTGTGGACAAAGGTGGGAGGGAGGGGGAGAGGCGAAAGAAGGTCAGAGAAAACTAGACACTAAGTTTATTTTCGATCTTGTAATAGTATGCTGCCTGTCACTGAATGTTCCTACTTGCCTAATCACCCTCTTCAATTGTGTTCCTTATGTGATCCCAAAGTACAGGGCAATAACTTTAATTGTGTCTTGTATTACCAGCCTTGATGACATTCGTAAGCTTTATGTTTAGAAATGTTATTACGATAGACCTATTTATCACATTTCGTCAGATATTCGATTATGTTATGTAAAGCAGTGAAAGAACCTTTCTGAAGTGTGAATAATCATAACGTTGAAGTTTTTATAAATGGTTTGTTTTTACTTTAAAGACCATTGGCATCTACATGACCATGTATTTATAACATGTAATTACTTAATTGTGAGTAATTTATCATTTTGTTGCCGTTGCCAAAGAACCTTTCATTGATTGATGATTGTATTGTCTGACTGATAAACATGCATATATATGTGTATATGCTTGTACATAAAAAGCCAGGGGATCGACGTCTTTCCTCGTGTCCGCACACACAGAGTTCATCGTATAGCTATCCCGAAACGATATAGTTATACCGATTCGGGATAGCCGTACGATGAAATTATGTGTGTACGCTTACTAACGATACGTCGTATTAAGAAACATCGTACAAAGAAACGCGAGTCTGGGCATCGTTTCGAACTAGAACTCGATAAAGAATCACGGAATGTTGTGTGTGTGGACGTGTGGTCGAACTAGAACGGTATAACTTGGCGGGGCTTAACGTGACCGCACGCGAAAGGAGACATGACATCTTATTTCCGCTTCCGTTTCATGACCGCAGTAGCAAACTGCGCACATAAACGACATTTCGATGTAGAGTTTCGGATACTTGTTCTGGTGTGTAAGGACGCCCGGTTTGCTATACGATGATTCTCTATACGACGTTTTTTTTCAGAGTTTCGGGATAATTCTTTTCGCATGTTGGCACACCGTTACAGTCATCTCTAAGGGACCCGGTAATGAGAATTAATGCCTTAACAATGGGCACGAGCGCATTGACCTTGTTTCGAAATCGTGAATCGAAACTCCTGGTTACGAGACCGCTGCTCTAACACTGAGTTATCGCGCCTCCTCTTTTGAATGAAATATTTTTTTTACTGTCTTGGTTGTAAACTATCTTCGTACCATTTATCTGTATCTCTTCCATTCCAACGCCGTTTAAGAAGAAACCTTCCAAACTCTTTAAAGTTTCAATATCAACACCTTCATTTATGTAGATGATTGTAAAGAGGTCGAGGGGTAGTTCAAAAGGGAGGGAGTTTCTGAAGAGGTTACAAAGAAAGTCTAAAAGATATATATATATATGTGTGTGTGTGTGTGTATTGGTGGACATAGAGAGAGAGAGGGGGGAGGGGAGGATGAAGGACAATCGGGTCAGCTGATTTATGTAGCTTTGTGTTCTTACTCGTGCCCGTTGTCGATGGCATAGTCCAGGCTGTTGAGTCCCTGCTTATCACGGAGTACTATGTCGGCTTTCGCCTCAGAGACGAGAAGTTTCACCATATCGATGTGACCGTTCTTGCAGGCTAGATGCAAAGGTGTTACCTGGAAAATGAAGCAGAAAATGGTATGCCTGCATGTGAGAAATGAATTCGTAATTACTGTAGTGATATTGCAATGTTAAGGTAACATGATGAGATTCCCATTAGTCAAATTGTTTATACAAAGACACGTCATATCACAGAAATAAACGTTGACTTCAAGTTGATTTTGATTATAAATGAATCCCAAAGACCTGCTTTGGTTTTGTTGTATCTCCTTCTCTCCTTGCAGCAGGAATTGATCCAGGCTCAGATCAAAGTGTCTGGCATTCGTCTCGATGTTCAGAAGCTCAATAAGGATTTGAATCGTTTCAGAATCGTCTCCCCCCTCCATAACTACAGATGATATAGCAAGTAACCACATGTAACTCAGATCTATTACGAAGGCCCAACATAATTTTCTACAAGTTTATGACTATTGCAAGAATTGTGGTTGAATTACCTACCTCATACAAGTCTGTTTCATCAACTCGTGCCTTAGCTTTGAGTAGTTGCTTGACTGTCCTTATCCAGCCATTGGCTGCTGCAAGGTGCAAAGGAGTTTGCTCGTGTGCTTCATCAAAGTTGCTTTAAGAAGAATTAAAATAACCATTGATCAAAACAATGATACAATTCTACATCGAAACACTGAATTGTTTTCATTTCGCCGTGCAACAAAATAATAGGGGGATGAGATATTTTCCTCTATATGATTCTCAGATAATTCCAAAATAGTTGTATAGGGAAAATATAAGTTCGATGCAGCAAAGCCGGGCAGGTTTTCTTTTCATGATGATGTTCGGTGTAATATTTTATCTAATTATCTCATAGAACATAACTCAGTGAATGCGCGAAAGATCTTTGTTGGGCGCAGTTACCGTTCATTTACACGTTTTAGAAAAATGCGACGGGTTTTTTTTTTTGCGATGGCTTACCGCATCGTATCTGAAAGAGACTTTAGATTTCAGAGTTCTTACGTATCATTTACGTCAGCCAACGCCTTGATGAGCTCCTGAACGGTCAGTTCATGTCCAGCCTCAGAGGCATAGTGGAGCGGTGCGTTACCCATGTCGTCGCACGTATTAACGACGTCGCTTCGCCTCCATCGAATCAATGCAGCTACCGTTCTGCACAATAAAACATCATGAATATAAATGTTATATACCATCGTATTTTCTGAAAAACACAGATGTTCTGGACTTTGTTTTTAAAAAAATTAAGAAACCTCATCTGTAAAAACTGTCACATCGGTTGTGGTTATTTTTCTTGCGGGCAAGGTGGGAGATCATATAACAGCTCATGTTAAAATGCTGAAAATATATATGATTAAAAAGAAAAACCATAGCATTGTTTTTCATTGATAAACATTTTTCAATCAAAGGTGCAGCAAAATATAAGGTTTATGTAAACCAATTTAAGATACTGTTTGTGATGGTATTCGATCGCATAAAGACCATCTCGATTGGAAAACAAAGGCAACAAACAAAGGCCTCGTGGCAAACTATGTATATTTTCGTTGATCAATTGTGTTCAAATAATCATTACTAAGAAAGAAAGATTATGACATTCATATTCTTTCGATTTCAAGAAGTGTAATGAGTTACTCTGTGTATCCTTTCTTGGCGGCATGGAGAACGAATTCGGCGAATTCGTCATCCCTGAGGCCATGGAGCTTAGCACCGTGATGCAGAAGAAGCTAAGAGTAAAGAAGAGGCGACATTATCATTATTATCTTTCTAATAATCCTTGTTTTAAAAGGGGACGGTTAAGGCTATCAAAACTGCCTCACGTTTTAATTTTCTTCAGTCTTTGCGTCCGTGCTATCTTTAACCTCGTCATTATGTTATCCTCACCAGCATCGTGATAATAATCCTCATTCTCTTCCCCGTCATCGTCATCATCGTCGTCGTCGATTATCATCAAGAACATCGCCATTATCGCCGGTACCACCACCGACATTATCACAACCAAAATCAGCAAAATAAACAAATTATCTCAATAATCATCATCGTAACCATCACCTTCTTGTTCTTCTATATACATATATTTTTTCTTCTTTCACATCTTTGTATTCTTCCTCTGCTTCTTCTCTGCTACGTTTATGTCTATTACCATCAGTAGTTTGAATCTCCTTTTATTTGCTTACCTGTAGTGTATTTGCTTTGTTCTCCGTAGCCGCCCACTTCAGGAGCTCTGAGGATGTGTCCTGATTATCGCTCGTAGTCAAACTCGTATTCAAGTTACGATTACGGTCGAGGAGACCGATGATGGTTTCGAAGCTCCCGGAGTTGGTCGCGACCTGGAGCGGTGTGAGCTCTTCATTGTTCTTGGCACTCATGTCAGCACCGCTGTAAGAGTTCAATTTGTCGTTTTAAACCATAATGGAAAGGTATGAAAACTAATAAGAAATATTGCACGTGGCAGAGCTTGAACAAAATATCCTGATTATTGTGAATGGGTAAAGAAAAACATGCGAAATACTTCCTATTGAAGGATTTATTGGAAGAAAAAGTAGAAGGTAGCAGCAGCAACAGACCATGGAAGCAAACAACTAACTGAGAGGAAAACAATATTAAATACACGGAGTGGCATGACACTGCAAGAGTGTACTAAAACGCCCGAACGCAGGATTGGTGGAAATGTCTTGCAATCGACCTCCGAGCTTGGAGAAGTTAAGTTAATGGACTAATTTATTAATTTTTCCTCCTTCTATTCTTTACCTTTGATACACCCTGGACGTCAATTTCTTATGGTATGTTTCATCCTCCTCATCCAGTCATCGTCTTTAATTTGTTCACTTTATTCTTTTTATTTTTCCCTTTTTCAAAATTCTATTTTGTCCCTTCATCCACTTCCTCTATTTGTACCTCAGTCTCCTTATATTCTATTTATTCTTTTCAATCAACTTCTTTAATCCTATTTTGATCATAGTTTTCTTTCTGATAATGTTCCTTTCCCCTTGTATTTTCGCTAGTAAAAATTCTTTTCCGGCACCTCTCATTACATATTGGGTGTTTGAGCTACATAAATTGCTTTTAAATGTAAAGATCATTTCTCACTTTTCGACCAAAAACTCTGCCACTATTTGATGGTTCTCTCTACAAGCGTGATGAAGCGCAGTTTCGCTATCCCAATTTGTGACGTTGATTTTGGCGCCCTTTTCCAACAGCATCTTCACCATTTCCAGATGGCCAGCAAAGCAAGCCTCATGCAGGGGTGTGTCATCGTTCTCTCCTCCCCCGTAGTTGACCACATCTTCGTCATCATCGTCGCTGTCGTCGTCAATCTCGTCTTTATTGTCAAGTTGATCTACCGTTAGTACTGTGTCAGACATGTTTTTTTTTTTTACAAAAGGAAAACCCATATGTAATGATGGTAATATTCACTGAAATCTCTAAAGCAAAGTAGTGAGGTGTATATCAGCACAGCATACACACAGTTTTATCAAGAAAAGATGAATATTCTCATCATAATACTCAATGTAACATGTTTGACTGGTCATGTTATGTTGTATCATATCTAACCTTACCTACTATGATAGGATTTCATAGAGAAATATGTACTTTACAGGAAAATTAGAACTAACAATATTTAAGATAAAATAAATACGAAAATGTGAGCATAATCGCTCCATCAGCTTGTAACAAAGGGGAGGGGCAATTGTAGGCATTTTGGACCCCTCCCCTTCCGGCAGAAATCTATGTTTGAAATAACAATGAATAAATAATATATTTTCAAAAACGGACCGGGAAACACTAATGTAGTACTGAAAATGTACTGGAGGTATCTATTGTTTTTATTATGTATTTGTTGTCGTTGCTGTTGATGACAGTAGTGGTTGTTCTACTTGTGTATGAGTCTGTTTCTGTTTGATTGCCTGGTCGCCACTGTCCCAGGGGAATTATCAGAATTATTATCATAAATACAACGAAATCTATCTGCAGTATTCAAAAGCCAATCAGGGGTGCTCTCACTTTACAAATCATTTGTTGAACAGATACAATTTACATATTGAACGTTTGTATCAAAGATATGATGGGTTTTAATCTGATGGTTAACACATTAAATGAAGGCTAGCCAAATATCTAGCAATATTTAGCTAATTACTACCCCCTCCCCCCACGAGACAAAAAAACCCTAATTTGTCAGGCAAGAGATGAGGGTTCAACTGTTGAATGATTATGTTGAGTTGAAAAATCTACACGCTATTTGGAAAAGCCAAACTCCTCTACCTAAATTATGAAATTATGAAGTCGATAAAACTTACCACAATATTGCACGATTTCAAATATTTCACCATCCCCCTTAG
>BEXV01000879.1:42707-54733 GCA_003118195.1 Hemicentrotus pulcherrimus
GGGCGCCGGGGGGGGGGGGGGGCATCCCCCAACAAAGGTAAAAATCGTGTGTTTCTAAACGTTTTTTTTTCCCCTAGTGCGGGTCCGGGCCCCCCATTATCGACAATAATCAGTATTGGATGTGGACCTGTCGGAGACTGCGCAAATATCTCATTCCGATTTTCAAGCGGATTATGATTTCTATTGTAACAACAAACACGAAGTGACTGAGTTTCATGAGCAGGCGCGGCTATAACGCACTTTGCCTACACTTTAGTTTAAGATGTAGACTATAGCTTACAGGCACATTTAACGGGAAGTGTCCTTTTCAACATCAGTAGGCCAAATCATCTCTTGCATTTCAAAATTGAAAGGGCCTCAGGATCATTGCTGGTATTTGTATTAACATCCATAGCTATTGGGGTTACCTCCACTAGCCCAGCTTACCGACATTCATTCGATTCGTATTTTAGGTTGATCTCTGCTCAAAATTGTCACAATATAGGGATGTTTCATCACCAAAAATTGATATCGATTTTATATAAATCCATTTGATGGCCGAATCAGTTTTAGCTTCAAGCTGATAATTGCGAGCTGTTTCATCAAATAAATTCCAAACTAACGTTTATTTTGATTAATTTGTAATAAATGTGACGGGCTCGTTAATCAAGGTTGGTTAATCAACCACGAAAAGGCTTCCTCAATCAGCAACTGGGCTAAAAATGGACGAATTGCGCCGGTTCATGCATTTCAATCCCATTCATAACAGTTCATGCAGGTCCAATTATAAATGTCTACAGACGTTTGATATTCGGTTTGGACACATAAGCTGTCATTAATCTGTAATGACCAAATGTCACGATTTTTAACTTGTATATGTATAATAACGTTTAATGCATTGATTTGTACATGTTTAATACGTATTGCTTTCCCGGATTGCTTTTCTATTGTCAAAATGGCGGCTACGGAGAATGAATTTCCCAACCGGTTCCGTCTGGTTTGTTAATATATTCTATTGGGATGTAGATTTGGTAATTGTTACGTAAAGCGCGTATACTTGCATATTACTTTTGTGCGCATGTTTCAACCAATTACGCTACACCAGCGATTGGGGCTCCGATCTGATTTTTCCAAATGGAAATCAGAGGGATTATTTTTATCGGCACACACGGGTCGTTACTGTGTTTTTGTTAACCGTGTCGGTCAAATTTTCGTCCAACATGGACTCGACGACTTCGTCCCGGACCTCTTCCGGAAGACTGGCTCATCATTCGTTTTGTTGAGAGACTTGCTTATCGCTTTAATAGCTTTATACTAGGATCTGTCTTTTCCACCGACAATTTTCGATGTATTGACAAGATGATTGCCGTCGTCGTCATCACCTCGCCATCGTCTACTGCGTTGTGTTGACATTCCTTCAACAAGACCAGCATCGTCGTCGTCTTCACCTTTCTTTCTGTCATCGCTGCTGTCTTCTTCACCGTCGCCGCCTACGTCTTCGTCATCACCATCGTCATTGTTTTCGTCGCCATCATCAGCATCGTCATTGCCTGACCTCGGTAATGCTGATTTGTTTTGATTATTATTTTTTATTGAACGCTTTGCTGAACTGATTAACGATCCCACTTGTATTTGATTGTTGATGATTGATTATATATTGTTGTGTATTCAATTTTGAACGTGATGGAGATTATACCTCCGGGGTACGTGTTCCATCGAGACGATTCCGTTTACTATGATCACTGTTATGTTTATGTGCATTATTTGCCGTCTGAGGGTGGTCTTCCCTCCGGAGACATTAATTTTATACACCAACGATTAAACGACCCCTTGATAATTTATGGTAATTATCTATCATAAATCGTTGAAATTGATATAGTAACGCTGCCGTGCGTCCGTCTGTCACATATTTGGTTTCCGATCGATAACTTCAGTAATGTTTGACGTATTTTAATGAAATTTGATATGAAGGTACATGATATTAAAATACTGGCTAAGTCCGATTTTGGAGAACGTAGGTCAAAAGTCATAGCCCATTAAATCTGCGAAAAAGTACACATCTGGTTCCCGATCGGTAACTTTAGTAATGTTTGACAGATTTTAATGAAATTTGATATGAAGGTACATGATATAAAAATACAAGCTAAGTTCAATTTCCGAGTATGTAGGTCAAAGGTCATAGCTCATTAAATATGCGAATCTGATTCCCATCGATAACTTGAGTAATTTTTGACGAATTTTAATGAAATTTAATATGAAGGTACAAGTGTTCATGGTATCAAAATACATATACAGCCTAAGTTTGATTTCTGAGTATGTAGGTCAAAGGTGAAAGGTCATTAAATATGCAAAAACACCTAATTATATATTTGAAAATGTGGTTAACTTCCTTGCCTAGTAATATAATAGTATAGTCCAATGGAGGTTACTTATTTTGACGTACATTGTATATAGGCCATTTTGTACCCTGCAAGGGGATGCTACGCTTTGCGTTGACTTGTTAATAATAAAAATGAAATAAAAAAAAAAAATGAAATGAAACGGGGAGTCTTAAATTGTTAGACCCAAGTGAGAATGGATCTTGACTAAGATCTAGTCTAGATTTAACCTAGATTTGATAGATCTAGAGGAGATGTAGACCTGATCTCTACTGCCTCCTTTGTAGTGTTGTTCATACATGACTAGTCCTAGAATCTTGATAATAGACTGCTATTTTTTTGTAATATTCTAAATTTACACCGGTTAAGGTCTAGTATAAACATAATAGTGACAAGTTAGATTCTAGACTTGTCACTAGATGTAGAATTCTTTGTAGTACATGTACGTGTTTCAAATTCTATTATTTATTAGCAGTATTTGTTCTTAATTTTCTTTTTCTTTTGACAGACTAGGAGATGGAGTGGACTGTGGACCTATTTTCTCTCCTGCAATTTCTCCTTCGTCTTGGACAAAGTTCATATCCTACCTAGGCCCTGGGGAAACTAGGGTTTGGATCTGCAGAATGTTATCTAGCTCAATGTCTAGGTGTACGGCTATATCCTACTTAGACAGAAACAACCGTCTGGTATGAGTAATTCTTTAATAAAACTGATATTTGTCAACTTAGTCAGTGGAGCCAGATGTACATCGCGCTGTGTGTAGGATCGATGTGTATGATAGAAGTATAACAATAAAAGACCGTCAGAAACTGTACGACCTTGTGACGGGATTTTGTTATCAAAAACCGAACTAACATTATTAAAAACAAGGTCAGTTTGCTGATTGTCCTTGTGGACCTACATATAAATAAATTACTTGTTTGTTGTTGAGTGTGTACTATTGATTTTCAGATTTGATTTAAGGGTTAAGGTACTTGATTTTATTTACATTTTCAATGTCCGATCACAAACTTAACATTCCATGTAAGTGGGAGTCAACCAAGACAGGTCTAAAAACATTGATAAATCAATAGATCAGTCAGACTGTAATAAATGTTGTAAAAAGAACAAGCCCGTATAAGCTTTGTTTGAGGGTGGTTCTTAGAGTTGCCAACTTTGAGCCAGAGGTGATAGTAAGACATTGCGAGCAGGGGCGTCGCTAGACCATTCGATTAAAACTAGCCACCAATTACCGACAAATGTCCCAAATGTCTACAAATTTAACATAAACCCGGGGCCGAAGGCTAAAATGTCTTTCCTATGAACTATTGGTAAGGTCAACTTTGTCAGTATCGTAGGGGGCGGCGGTAGTGAGCGCGCGAATCATTTAAAGAGCGCGCAAAGGGGGTGGGTGAAGGGAGACTCCCCGCCCCCTCCTGCGCGAAGCTCGGAAGCTTTGACGTTTCCTTAAATTATTGAGAAAGAAGGCGATTCGTTGTACCGTTCTCGACTCTTAAGCCCCGATGCACTACGTATAGCTAATTGCGCCCTCTATATAGCAAAAAATGCCTTATCGGTGCCTGTTGGTCCCTCATGATTCCCTTTTTGTCTTATGTTAGTTGAGGGCTTATTTGATGTGATAGTGTGGTTGTTATTTTACCTGACAGCTAATGCTAGGAGTCTACTGGGCCAGCGCCAGTTGGTGCCAGTTCGCACCAAAGATTATGTGATTGGCGCGTAGTGGCTCGTTGTGGCGCCGAAATAATGTCCGATCGGCATGTGTCGCCAAGTGGAATAAACTGGGTGCCATATGGCGTGCGCCAAATGCCACCCGGCTTGCTCCAAAATGTTGCGCCAGTTTTCGCCAGTTCGCGCCATTACGCGGCCATTTGATTCCAAAATTAACCCAGTTGGCGCCATTCGCGCCAATAGACGGCTACTTTGCGCCACTTGGTGATTAGTTTGCGCCAAAGGTCGCCAAATTGGTTTGAACGTGCCGCCGCTTGGCGCTACTTGCCGACTATATAAATACCGGCTATGGCTGCCTGGTTCAGACCCTCCTCAGCTGCTGTATGAACAACATTTCTAATAAATATTTACAATTTTGATATGTCTGAGGCTTTTGATAATGTTGGAGTGATGATGCTGCTCCATCAGAAGATGATGAGAGATGCTGAGGTGGCCACTGCCTATCAACTTATGCTGGCCAATCCTAAAGAAGAAAAGGAAGCACAACTGGCGGTTTAGACTCGTCCTCCACCCACAGTTGAGGGCCGAATGTGGACAGTACCACAATTTGATGGAAGAGCTGAGGGAGAATGACAGGAGGAAGTTCAAGAACTACACCAGGGTGTCCCTAGAGATGTTTGATGACCTGTTGGTCAGGCTTACACTTGCAGAAGAAGGACACCCACTTGCATCGAGCAATCGGCGCCAAGTGTCCGCCAAGTGGCACTGAATGGCGCGAACGTATCGCCCTTTGGCGCAAACAATTCGCCAATGCATAAAATTAATGTCAATATTTTTTTTCTGTTGTGCCGACCAGTTTTGAAGATTGTAATATAAACCTTAGTTTTGCTGTTTCTATACCCCTTTTTTGTTTTGGTTTTTGCCTTGATACACCCTGTGTAAAGGGTAGTTTTAATTTAATTTCACCGAAATATGACGTGAAGGAGTCGATCAAGAAAACATTTTGGTCGTATACACCATAGACAAAAACGCGTAATGTCTTATTTATTGTACATTAAGTTGTAAAATATATCTAACTTTATGAGCAACAACTATGTATTTATGTTTTAAATCTGAGATTGCAAAATAATTGGCTGTGGATCTATATGTACTGCTAATTAATGGCATCTGGACTTTCATCCTTAGGTTGACTATCTTTACAAGTTGATGAGGTAAATACTATCGGTTGACATAATTGACCTTATCAGTATATTGTTGTGCCTGTCATTATTGCCATGTCCCTATGTAGCAATCATTAACCTACATAAGTAAATACAGTTTACATAATTCTCGTAAAAAAGTCTTAATACCTATTTTACCAATTATTTCGTTAAAAAAACATTCAAATAATTATGAAATTATTTTGTTTCCTCCAAAGCACAGAAATAGATTATTTATCATCTTTCAAAATAAAAACCGCCTTTGTCTCAATATTTAAAGAAATATATTTCTATTCTTCTATACTTTATGTATTTTGCAATCCGAAATAAATTCTGATTCTAGACTGCAGAGGCTGAATTACTTGCAACATCATTATGCTTCATATGGAAGCTATCAAAATACTCCAGTCAAGGTACCAAAATGTTGCCATTGAGTATGAGATTGTTTGACCATATAATATCACAACAGAAATAATACATTAATATATACTATTGTAAATTTCAAACAATCTACAACTTTTGTATTTCAGAATATTTCAATTACTTTGATTGCAAAAATAAAGTAAATAAATATAGTAAATAAAGTAGAAGAATATAAAATATTATTTAAAGAAATTGACAAAAAAGCAATTTTAGTTAGAAAAGATAATAAATAATTCATTTGTTTGCGTTGGAAGAAAAACAAAGTTTTATAATCATTTTTGCCGTGGCCGGTATGTTTTATACAACATAAATGGTGAGATGGTCATTGGACTTCAAAGAATTATGTATTTGGAACTTTTTCTTTTTGAATGAATGCAGTAGGAGCGTGGCAGTAATGACAGGCACAGAATATGCCGATAAGATCATATATATTTTAAAGAATGGGCAATGTTTTCCTTTTTTAATATGTTGTGTCGTTGGTTGTAAATTTATATTGTAGTCTATCCCAATTTATAAACAACATTGAGTAATTTAAAACGTGTTTTTATTTGAATGCATTTATAATAAAACATGAGCCTATCAAGATCGGCCACTTACAGCCATTAATTTTCAAAAACTATATATGATGTCCTTAGTATATCAAAAAATGATTATGCACAAATTCAGATTCAATCATTTCAAAATATATCTGTTATCATTCGTTGGGATGGGCTCTATAAATAATTGCGGGCCTTTATTTATTGTATGGCTAACGTCTTTTAAGAAGAAAAAAATCGTCGTCATATTACTACAAGAGGGTTCTACATTATAAGGATCACCATCTCACCTCGCACAGACACACGAATGCTCTAAGGTATGTGTAATTACGAAAATTAAGTCCATAACTGTGGTGGTTCAATGAAAGCTCCCATTCACTAACTTACCACCAAATGCGCATGATCAGACATTCTCATAATTATAAATATCTAGATGACTAACAATAGTTAAGATTCGATAACAGTATGATAATAGATTTACCTGACAAAAAAACTAATCCGTCTATTTAAATCAATATATGGTTTTCAAAACTTTGCATAATACACTCATTGATCAATGTGGCATTATAATTATAATAATGATAATAATTGTGGTTTCAGGTAAAGTGCTGGTGTCTGTCAGCCTTGACACTCCTGGCGCTTCACTCTTATTTTCCCGCTTTTAGCATGCCTGTCATTATGGCACTAGTCTTTCAGGGAATAAATTCCTGCCACATACCCATTTACCTCACCTGAGTGCATCGGAGGTGACGTATTTTTACTAATGTTTTGCCACTTTTTGACATTTTTATATTTATTTATTCAGTCATGATTTCTTTCAACAAGGTACTTGGAGCCAGTGGACCTGCTTTTCAAGAAAGCCCTGCATAATACAATAACAGTATAAAAACACAAGTAAAGTAGTTCAATAGGACCGCGGTGGGACTCGAACCGATCCATATTACGGTGACTTAAACACTATGTATCACTTGTTTTTCGCCTTATTACCGATCATGATTGGTGACTGACACGAATGACAAATAATAGTGTTCAATTTTCTAGTAGGTAATTGTTTTAGAATTGTATACACATGTGTTTCTCTCTAGAGGTACATCTAATTGGAATGTATCGGAGTCAAGTTTATATTTTGGTGCACTTTAGCTTAGACAATAAAACTGACAATAATCGTAAAGTTAAATTGAGTATGCACAAATTGAAATTTGATAATTTGCATAGATATCTATTAGAACTTGATGTTATATGCCTCGTGTAAAACGTCCCGATTTTTAAACGACATAAATATGCGAGCCTAATGCCTTATTTCCTAATACATGTATGTCATCAAAACCAAATGCATCAAATACGCTAACCGATTCTAATATGTGGTAATATAGCATGCATCATACACCACTTAATGAATATGATATGTTCATATTTCATACATAAGCTATTTTCACAAAACTTTTCATCGAGCAAATAGAAAGTATATATTTTAAGATAACAATTATATGCACTCTTGTGATCATGCTGTACATGGTTGAATTGCAAAAAGTAGTACCTGGTAATGTTCTGATGTAAATTGTCTACTTCCGGGATAATACTAAATAAAATATATTGCGCTTTTAAACGTAGTGTTAAGTCAATATACAAATGTGACTATTTTCAAAATCCGTGGATCAAACCACGCAAGAGGCCAATACAACGGGATTCCCAATACATAACAATGAGATCAGTATTTTTCATACGTTTCAATGACGGATCAAGAAAGTCAAACTAAACAGGATTTCACAGTGATCGTGTGTATGTTTATTTGCTGAATGGCCATTGTTGACAATTCAAGGTCAATGGAAATCACTTATCCTCATTTATTTCGAATCTGTCTTCGACTCATCCCATTTCACTTTGTTATGGTTCAAGAGAGCATCAATTTTGTTCTCAAGACGTTCGAATCGCTCCTTCATCTGTTTCTGCTCGACGCGGATTTGGGTCATGTCGCCTCCGATTTGGACAATCTTCGGTCCCTCTACTTCTACCCTCTCGCTCACTGTCTCCACTTTGGTATCGATAAGCTTCAGGCGATACTTGAGGTTGGTGAACAGTTGATCGGTGGTGACTTCCTGGTGCATGAATCCACCCTGGTATCATCCAAAATAAAAACAAATGATAAGTGAGTGAGGCGAGAGGGCTCATTGGAAGAGCAGTGGTCACGTAACTAGGAGGTCAGGGTTACAAATTCCTTTCGATGCACTCGTACACTTTGGTAAGGCATTAATCCTCATTACCGAGTCCCTCGGGAAGGACTTAAAGCCGTGCGTCGGTCCTCTGGTTGCCTACTTACAACCTCACACATGCGCAGTCTTAGCAGCCAGGTAAAACAAAGCAACCAACCAATAAAGAAAGTGCACTTTTGTTTTCCTACCTCGAAAAATGTATATCAGACCTGCATATGCTAAAGTATCCTTAGGACATGTAGCTTTGTTTCGTTTGGACAGGTAATGTCGAAAATATCAAATTTTTCTTTAATTCGACAATAATGTTTCAAAACAATTTTACGAACATTTTAAAACGGATCTAAGCACAATCCACAATCAATCATATAGTAAACCACTTTAAGAGGATTTTGTGCAATGAATATAATTTACTTTGGAACTATCCCACTATTCCCTTAGTTTCTGGGGAGGGCCTTAACCTTCTTCTTCTTGAAATCGTATGAGGAGGTTGCACAATACAACATTGCATATTATTACCTGTGCAGAAGTCTTGTTGCAAACCTGAATGGCCTGTCGTAGGAGGCCCTGGTCTCCGGTCAGCGTACGGTACCACTTCTGCAGTCCGCTGCAGCAAGACCGATTAAGATTGAAGCGTTTAAACCTGATGACAGCCGAACGCCAGATGAAGATAGGGAGGGCACGTTGAACCTCCATCACCAGTTCCACCTGTCATTTAGTATATTTAGTGGTTAAGGCACGATCGCACTGTCTTTACGGAAATGTTAGGAAGAATTTTAGTACATTGCTTTTTATTTTCAAGTCTTTGCAATGGTGTTTCAGAATGTAAGGTCGGTAATGAGTATTTCAATGTGCTAATGCGATGAACTAGATCTAACATTTCAAAGTAGTCTAAGGGTTACGCCCCGAGATTTGCTAGAGGTTGCCTTTTCCCCTCTGTCGATATGAAAGGGCACCGACACATTCCAAGTGAAATGTTACATTAACGTTCAATCCGAAGGCACACCTAAGAATCTTTGGTTCGCATGGTCTACAGAAAATGCAAAAGATTAACGCAATAAATTTTCTCGTTCATCTTCATTACCAAGTTCAAGCTCAGGTCAGTTCAGGTGCTTCGTATTCTCGGGTAAATTGCTTACTTACGAAGTCGTATCACTAAAGCCAGAGGTAGGGCTTATAGAGGATGGGCCCATTACCCTGTTTTCATGCATATGCACATTACCGCCAAGAACTCGCTCCTGCACGCAGCTTCACAAGGAATTCCTTCCTTCACAAACACAACAAAAACAACAAAACATCAACATTAACAAGCTGCTCTTCATCTTTGTACTTCATTGAGGGAGTACTTACACAAGGGACGAGATGTGTGACTATCATGTTAGAAGATACTGTACAGTGAACGACACAATATAGCTAAAGACAAGAAATAAACACCTTACTCACCTGCATTGCTAAACGATGAAGCTTTGCCTTTTCTTGAATTGCATGGATGTCATCAACAGCAAGACCAACCTAGTCAATAGAAGGAAACAATATTGGCTAACATCAGTTGAATTCGATGGAATTTATCTTGCAATGTAACTTTAAACCCAATGAAAGCTGACTTTCTTCCTCAGATTTTCATATTCATCCGTTGTATCATTATATGTGTTCTTCTACTTCTATATGTTTGTTGAAATAGTAGTTTATACTGTCGCAGCTTAAACAAAAAAAACAAAAAAAAAAAAACATTCCTGGGGGTATTTCACAAAGAATAAAAACGACTTAACTATGGCAGGCCAGTCATGCCATTGTTTGCTCTCACCATTTACTGACATCAGTCTCTCAAGGGATGTACAAATCATGTCCACAAATGTACAGAATTCACATTTCTTGATAAATCGTTATTTAAGGAAAAAATATTATGATAATAATGGCGAGAGCAACAAGTGACATGAATGGCCTGCCATAGTTAAGTCCATTTAAAGTCGATCTTAGTCTTTGTGAAAAACCCATGTTCCTATAGAAGTCTGGAATTGCCAATAATAAAACTCTACTTATGATTCCTGGAGTGACTTGAAGTCATACCACAAACTGATATTACATGTACTACATCCAAGTCCCCACACTAGCCATGCTAGCGCAACTCCCTTCTCTCTATTTCTTATTCCGTGCCTTTTTCTCGAATTTCGTCTAAGATTCTTCACATTCTCGTGCTTTCGTATATTTTTAATATTATATTTCCATATTTGTTTTGATGTTTGATTTTCTGATTATCTCTAGACGTACCAGGAGGTTCATGATGAGGATGGACATGATGACAAGGAACAGAAGGAAGATGGAATACGTGACGCCTTTGTAAAAGACAGAAGTGAGGAAGAAGTCTTCTTCACCATCAGCCAAGGTGTTCTCCGTACCGAGGTAGTTCTGGCTGTGGAAGATGTCCCCAAAGTCCAACTCTCCGATCATCATCACAAATGTCTTGGCGAAAGAGTGCTGTACGCTGTGGAAGGGTTGCTGGTTAGGAAGGAAAGGAAAACGATTGAAGGGTTCATATCTGACAGGTCCGCCGTATTTTTTTTTTTTTGTTGTATTTTAGTACTGATCATGTTAATGTGTTGTACACCATGCGTAGGGATAAGATGATTCAGCAGTAACACCCATTTGTGTATGCCTATTTGAGACTCTTCCTATACGGGTAATGCTTGCGTAATCAAGTTTTAACATCATTATAATTCCCCCGCCTTTCCTACTCCTACTCCTCCTCCTCTTTCTCTCATCCCACGGTCTAATTTTAAGAAAGATCACTAGAAGGATTGCCCATGATGTATGTCATCAATGGTGGATTGATAACCTATGTAGGAAGGAGTGAAAACGATGCAATTTGAAGAAAAGTTAAGAAACTCATTTCATTGTCAAAATTTGATTTTCGAACAATAAAACTTCCATGAAATTTTCCTTTTCGTTTATTTATTCGAAACAAGTATTGGATTTGGTTCTAACGGTGACTATGAATGCTCTCTCTTTACATATGAGGCCTAACCTAGTTGTAAGACGTACCATATAAATGACCTAATATTACCTGGTTCATGAGGAGTGTGTAAAAAGCCAACGCAAAGGCGACGACAAAGAGGATGAGAATGAGGACGAACTTCATGAATGTCCGAAGAATATCTGAAACGTAATGGATTTAAATATTTGTTGTGTGGGGTCGTAAACAATATTCTGCTTTCAATTACAGCTCAATTACAGCTCACCAAGCAACACAAGCTTAGACTATTGCAGACACTAGAGTTTTCCTATGTACTTAGGTTTCACTTTTTAAAGTGTACCCTTGGTACAATATACTCACTTATACATCTGTGCGATATGACACGTATATCGACATGTTATTGCTGTGATTCTTCAAAGAAAGGATGTTGCTTGAAGTGTGATGGTTATCGAAAATTAATCGTATCACACTTCGGAAAATTGATAATAAGATTATATCAACAATAACAAAAGCATTCAAAGAGTAAGCTCTATCTGTTTTGTATCAATTTAAAACACCTGGGTGTATCAAAGTGTGAAGAGTAGCCCTCGCAGATTAATGTCTTGCCAAACGAAAATAGTCTCAACTGCGAACTATGTGATCCACAGTCCGGAGACGTATCAACT
>BEXV01000879.1:111741-142127 GCA_003118195.1 Hemicentrotus pulcherrimus
GGGGGGGGGGGGGGGGGGTGTCCCTAGCATGAAGAAAAGGCACTGTACGTGGTAGAAACAATGTGGTTTAAATTTAGCCTGGTTTAGGGCATGTCAAGATTTCCCGGCAGTAATGTCCACCGCTTTATCTGATTGACTTCACCTAGTTTTCCTTCAAGAATAATATCTTGTTAAGATCAGCTTTTGTTCGACACACTAACAAGTCCCTTTTTTTGTCAATGGACATACATTTACATGTAGCCCCAAACCATGCATTTCATATTCTGTTTTCAGGTAATTACTTCAGTACTGTTGAAATATAATCTTGAAACCAACAGATAATTTTCTGGTCCTTTTATGTCCTCATCAAGTTCATGTTTGAGAGGCATTATTCTTTTGATAAAGATAGGTTAGAAAGTTGTAGGTTATTTGTATTTTAGTAGAACATCAAAAACTTACAGATCAGCTATACTAACAAAGCAGACTTGCTTGCTAACTTCACCTGTAAGTTGTGTGGTGGTAGGTCCTGTAAAAAAAACTAAGAAGACACAGATGAGCATAATGAAAATACTCCATTTCTCCATGCATTCCATATTCATGGCTTGGTTGTGATACTCATACATTTTAACATTTCTTTGCATGGGACTTTCCTTGGAATTTGGAATTGTGAATTTCGGAATGTTTTCTTGCCTGTAGATCAAGTGTATTTCTTAAGCCGATTTGATGTATTTGTCTTTTCATATCATGGGAACCATGGTGTTGTTTTCATAACATACATGCAATCTGCAATGTAGGTCAATCGAAGACTCTCAAAGCATGGATTCATCAAGCCTGCATAGGTGCTGGGGAAAAAAAGGCTGGATCCTACGTGTACTTCACCAGTACTAAAAAAATACATGGGGATCATGGGCTCTTTGGTACCCCCCCCCCCTCCCCTTCCCCTTTCAAGGGTTAGGGAGAGTCTAGGACACTGGCCAGTGTCACAATTTCCAGCGGATGGGCTGCTCTCTTAATTAGAAAATGTTTAAAACTCTGCAATATTAAACAGTTCTCGCCTAGAAAATTTTCAAGGAAAGATGTATTGCATTTAATATGATAGAGGACAGTTTTGCCTTTTTCTGTTCCTGTTTGCCAAAACATGAAGAACACCACCTCACAGGAAATAAATGGTTCTTATACCATATTTTAATAAAGGAAGAATATAATTCAGTATCTCTTGGTTATCTTCTTTCCCAAAAAGGCTTTAAATGGTTAATTTGTCTTTGCTCCATTAGAAGTTGATCGTTCTTAAAAAGGAAAAAGAAAAGTGCATTTGAGTACCTGTGATACTGTGTTCATACTTAATATACACCTATATTAAGCAATTTGGTAGCCTACTGAGTGCAGTACCTGTAATGCATATTAGGCGTCTGTAGGGTGATCTTAATGCAATTATCATAATCCTAATTATCACAATGGTATAATTTAGCCTGATTGAGGTACATTTGTAGCAGGGTTATATACATATACATGATAAGAACATTTAACATCAAATTATTGTCTCATTGCTTAGCTTCCGTGCAATTAAATTATGATCGAAAAATTGAGCCTCTTGCACTCTGGGTGTGATTGTTATGTACCTCTACTGGCATCACATATTACGACTGTAAATGAGTAACGACAAGAAAAATAGCCTGGAATGTAAGCAACCGTTATGCTTGAAAATATGGTGGCTGGGAAGAGAGATATTTGAAGTAACTTTGAGGACTATTAGTGCTACTAGTACTGTAAAACTTTAAACTAGTATGTATACAAAGACCAAAAGAGAGTTTGCCCTGGAAATTAAACCAATAATAATAATACAAATGTAAGCTTATAGAGTGACACACCATCCAGGGATGCTCATGGCGCTAGCTCAGCAACAGTTCTCTTTAATACATGTTCAAGTAAAGTAGTAAATGTTTATTTGATAATAGAGTAACACTATCAGAAACTCAAAAACAATTTTGTCCTGAATGTTCCTATCCCAGACGAGGATGCAAAGAGCGTTGAGAACGGGCGCTGGATGAGGCCCCCTTCACGAAGCCCAATGAGTGGCCGTCCAACAATAGGTAGGATGATTTACTCAAACTAAATCCTTGCAGAAACAACCAGCAAGAAATAATCACTATTTTCTTCACAAAATTGCAGTAAAACAATTTTTCATGACCTTGTGGGGTTAAATGTGCATGCTTACGTTTTATATGTGATCTGCATTTGCATGTAGTGCTCAAATTAGTTCCTTGCATGTTGTTATTTTGATTGCTTTAATTTTCTTTGAAAATGAGAGGTTAAATAAAAGATTTAGACATTCCTGAGCAGCTAACTGTTTACCTTTATTTTAATTCTTTTAACTTTAATCACTTTTCATTAAAAAAAACAAAACAAACTGTTTCATCAATTTGATTTCAGTGTTGTGCATGGGTCTACTTTGAATTGAATTTTGTTTTTTAGCACATTTTCATTAGGAATTTCTTTTTTCCTTTATTACTGTGCATGGATATCTTGTCTTTAGTCCTCATGTATGATTGGCTTACTAAACTTCAGTAGTACATTGTACATAGACATCTAGCTTTATTGTTTGGCTTATGTAAATTATTCATTTGAAAAACAACTATTCACTTCATGAAATATGCTAGAATGTATACCTGACTGTAGGCCTATGTAAACTGTAGTCTCTCCTTGTTCACTTCCCCTTATTCATTATGAGCAACATTAAAGGTTTTATGTCCCATTCGCAGCCAACATAAAATTCTGCAGGAGTTATGAAGATGTCACATACAGTATGTCCTATCTGTGAAATTTAATCGTTAGCAGTGCCCTAGTATTCAAAGGAAACCTGTTTACTTTCTAGACTTCACTGTCAGACACTATTGAGTGACTAAATGACTCCATTTGTTTCTTTTGTAATAACATACAAATAAAATGAACTGTAAAGGGTACATGAGCATTTGTCTACATCAATAACCCACTTCTTGAAATGGCAACAGCAAAAAAATTGATAGAATCTTACGCAGCACAAAACGTACACCAATCGGTAAAGGGTCTGGAAATCAGACTATTTACATAAAGGATTGCAATCCCTAAAGTTGATTTGACAACTAACGGTCGTTATTTTCCCACAAAAATACAATTTCAAGCACTTTCATTTTGAGGGAATTTCTAAATTAGTATTATCTTTCAAATCATTTTCATTTTTGGGGCTCCAAATGGGACATAGTACCTTTAACATTTCAGTCTTGATATCAATAAATGTCTGCAGTACCCTTTCTGTACCATCTTCATCATCATTGCCATCCAATCATTATCCCTCTGTTCTATCATTACCTGTTTAGTTGTATTTCCCACTAAATAATAGTTTTTCTGTCAACACGCTCATGCTTGTTTTCCCACAACCAGTATATGGAAATATCCCTCACCAATTTGCCAACTTTGTGATAAATTTAGTAATATGTCAACATGATATCCAATTTGTCATGTAAAACGAGTGGTATAAAGCCATCTGTAGACTTGACAGCCTCAAAATATTTTTATCAAGCCACTTTTACTTTCCACCATATGCTTTTCTCATGAGTTTTATCTTTTCATTGCATGCGTGTAGTTGCTTATAATGTCACCCAGCACTTCAGCTGTTCATTTTATTTGTTACGGTTTATGTGTGCCCATGATTGATTTTATTTTCCTAAATTGCCTCTTCATGGATTTCAATTTATTTATCACAGACAGTGTGTTTGTTTGAAGTGCATGCATAATTGTTGTTTTGGATGAAACATCTTTTTTTTGGGGGGGGGGGCAGTAGAAGAGCAGAAACACAAGTTTTAATAGTATGAGGCAGAGCTTTAGTGACTTTTAGGTTTTAGTTGTTTAAGGACAGACTGTGTAAGTGATCACACTTATTTTTATTGTTGTCATTGTTGATGATGATGATCATACATCCATATTTAACATGAGCATAAACAGCAAATAAAGAAGGAAGAAAACGCAACAATATTTAGGATGGTAATATTACAAAAATTTTGTCTTTCCAAAAATGGTGTCGTAAAGTATATCAGCAAGAATAATTGATCACCATTGTCATTTATGCATAATTGCATATCATGGTAAACCTAAAATATCTTATGCATTAAAAATTGAAACCATTTTCCATTAGCAAATTTGAATCTTATGATAATGTGTGGTTCAAGTTGAATGTTGTTAATGATCAAATATTTTCCTTCATGTATAGCCACTCACTCACAGCAGTCTTAAATCAAATAACGTTCTTAATGTTTCAGATCGTAGTTGACATTACAGCACCCATAATGTTTTCTTTGATTAACATTTGATGAATTAAATCATTGGGGTTTAGTGTGAAGACAGCACATGAATTGTTTGTACTGCATTTAGGCCCAAACTTAAGAAACAAGATAGAAGAAAGCTTGTTGTGACTGTGATAAGTATTAAAGGATTGCATGGGCAAAGTCTGTTTGCCAATATTCATTTGAGTAAACATGCAAAACACAAGATAAGGTAAACATACTGTTGCATGATTCATGGAGTTGAATTTCAGTTGTTGTTTCACAAATAATAGTTTGGAATGTGCTCTACATGCACAGTGTCAATTACTCACATGTTATCATTTCTATTAGTTTCAGAGCATGTCTTATCTCACTGATAATCATGTTATGCATACCTCTTAACTCTGCTTTCATAACATCCTGAATATTTGTAGCAAGATTTATTACAGCAATAGTATTCAGCAGTGCTATTGCCTACTTCTTTTTTCAAAGTGTTTTGTAATACCAAACATCTTTGAATGTAGGAGATATTGTGTTAAGCTCCAGGAGTGTATTTTTTTAAATTTTTTTTTTAGATCTTTAGTAACTTTGACTTTTTTTTATTTTATTTGTACTTTGTTTACCTCAATACTAGTGCGATCTAAACCGATAAACAAATTTGAGCAAAAAACGGGTAAGCTTTGTAATTCAAGAATATTGCGAATGTTGCCTTACATTGAATGTTGCGACACTATATTTTATCTTCTCACCAAATCAGTACAGAGTATGTATCATTTTCCAGTAATCCAGAAAAGTGAAATGGTGTTATAGATCCATTATTGTTATTGCAAAGAACAAGTGGTCTAAAGGCAAAGTAGTAAAAAAAAAAAAAAAAAAAAAAAAAAAGCTGTTAAGAATGTAGAAGAACATTCTTGATTTTTATTTTCTTCGCTTTTCCTAAATTCTGCTATTTATTTCTCTCTGTTCACTATTTCATTTATTAATGCTTTATTAATTTCTAATTTTGTCTGTTTTTCTAATTATCTTTATAACTACTGTACATGTATCTCCTTTCCTCTGTTTAGAATTTAGATCATTCCTTATTTCACCATAACCACTAGTTTATTACATTTTATAATTCAAGTATCTCTCTCTCTCTCAGGGTCTCCATTATCCGCTTTCCCCCGTTCTTTTTCTCTGTCTGCCTCTTTCCATTTACTTTTTCTCTTTTATCACACTCTTTCTTTCCCAGTTCCTACGCATATTTGTGTCAGTATGATTATATTTACGTCAAATATTTGTCTTTCTCCCTGTCTTTCTCTCTTTCTACCAGGTGACGTTCTTCAGATCCTCTCCTCGGCCATGACCCTCCTGCGCGTGTGCCGCGTCAACGCTGCCCTCACCATCCAGCTCTTCTCGCAGCTCTTCCACTTCATTGGGGCGGGGCTCTTCAACCGCCTGGTCTCCTCCCCGCGCCACGCCAACCTCTGCACCCAGGAGTGGGGTCACAGGCTTGTGAGGCGTCTCTCCAGGGTGGTCGCCTGGGCTGAGAAGCAGGGGCTTGAGGTGGCAGCCGAGACCCACTTCCAGAAGCTCAAACAGGTGAGTAGTGGTTCATGTAGTTGGAAAACACTCTGTCCCTAGAATAGGATGTTAAATGGAGGCCCCGTGTACAGGAGAGTTGCCACCCTTGCACATTAAGAACCCACTGCACTATTTGTATAAGAGTAGCGTGGAATCCCTGCACACTCCAATCAGTCCGAGTATATACGGCATCTGCAAGAATCTTCAGTATTGAAGAAGGCAGATTATCTTGAAGAAGGAGAAGTTCATGAAGATTTTTCTTAACTATAGTATCTCATCTGAAGATCTTTTTGCTGCCAAATGCTGTTCTTGATGTTTTTTTTTTCTATCATCCATTATTGTTATTTTTTCAAGCTACAATGAATGAGAGTATTTATAGCAGTGATTACCATTTCGGTCAGGCTATGTCATCACATTTTTATGCCTCCGCTACAAAGTAGCCGGAGGCATTATGTTTTCGGGTTGTCCGTTCGTCCGTCAGTACGTCCCGTTCTTGTGATCGCGTTATCTCAAGAACCGATTGATGGATTCCCGCCAAACTTGGGTCATGTATGTATCTCACAGTGCCAATGAACTGAATAGATTGGAGGTCACGAGGTCAAAGGTCAAAGGTCCCAGGGCTCATTATGTATGCAAAAATGGCTCTTGATCGCGTTATCTCAAGAACCGATTGATGGATTCCTGCCAAACTTGGGTCATGTATGTATCTTACAGAGCCACTGAACTGATTAGATTTTGGGTTCACAAGGTCAAAGGTCAAAGGTACCAGGGCTCATTATGTTTGCAAAAATGGCTCATGATCGCATTATCTCAAGAATCGATTGATGGATTCGTGCCAAACTTGAGTCATGTATGTATCTTACAGAGCCAATGAATTGATTAGATTTTGGGTTCACAAAGTCAAAGGTCAAAGATACCAGGGCTCATTATGTATGCAAAAATGGCTCGTGATCGCATTATCTCGAGAACCGATTGATGGATTCCTGCCAAACTTAAGTCATGTATGTATCTTACACAGCTATATAATGAACTGATTAGATTGATGGGTCATCAGGTTAAAGGTCATGTGGCTCATTATGTATGCCTATAAATAGCTTGTGCATGCATTATCATTAGAACCCTAAGATGGATTACAATCAAACTTGAATTTCAAAAATTGTTTCTGTTTTGGTTTGTAAAATTGCTCTTTGGCGGAGGCATCATTTTCGACTGCGCGCAGTCGAAGTTCCATCTAGTTTGTTGAGTAAAATGATACGTTTGTTTGCTTTAAACAATTCATCTTCCAGATTTTCTTTCTTCAATGAAACCAAGCAGATCTGAACTAAAAAACAGCTGTAATTACCTCTTACTTTTTTTCGATACCTTGGGGCAGATTCATTGGGCATTTGTTGTGTATTTTATCCTATAGTTTTCAATGAAAGATTGTTGAATTGGAAATTTCATTTTTATGAATGTACTATTTGTTCAGTTTGTTCAATTAACTAATTCTTGCATCCAATCAACCTCTTTTTTTTAAATCCA
The DNA here is from genome assembly GCA_003118195.1 of Hemicentrotus pulcherrimus. Taxonomy (NCBI): domain Eukaryota; kingdom Metazoa; phylum Echinodermata; class Echinoidea; order Camarodonta; family Strongylocentrotidae; genus Hemicentrotus; species Hemicentrotus pulcherrimus. The sequence continues at coordinate 119,100 of BEXV01000879.1, forward strand.
CAAACAGGCCCTAGACTTGCTGACCTCATCCAAGGAGAACTCTAACCAGCTCAACGCTGCCATTCATAACAGCTGGATGCTCAACTCTCGTCAGATGAAAGCTATCCTAGATAACTACATCCCTCCTAAGGGATCCATTCAGATCCCGCCTGAAGCCATTGCTAAGGTATCTATTAAAGCCTGTCTGTTCTAGTTTGGCCAGGAGGGATTAGACCACCCATGGCGGTCACTGACAGGTGGCTATCTCATCAAGTCAGGTCTCAATTAACATAGGAAAAAGAGGATCATGGGGGACCAATGGGCACCACTTCTATCTATCTCAGTATCTTCTCCCGGTTCGGAGGTTGATTGCAACATCTCTCCATTTCACTCTATCTTCTGCCATTCTGGTGCACTCTTGCAGTTTTAGTCCACTCCAGTTCTTGACATTCTCTTCCCACTTAAGCATTGTTTTCTATATCGAGGGAGCAAGTAGCTACAAGTAGTACAGTGGGGATTTAAGTCATTTCATAGGCTTCAAGAATTAATTTGAGTCATGTCTTCAGGACAATGTGAATTGAATGCATTTTATATCAGGAGGAGTTTTAGTACCTTGTGAAATTTGGTCAAAAAGTTTATTGTCATCGTCATTGTGATCTCCTTCAAGCAATAGTGATATTAATATCATTAATAACAAAGTAAATAATAGTAAAAAATAAAATAACACACAAAAGTAGAAGATGACGTACATTGAGTACCCTTAGCAATAGCAGCACCACCAACTGTAGAGGTGTTAGCATGAGAGTAACACTTATGGAAGCATTTATGGCTTCTGTGTTATACTAAAAGTACTTGTTGTATTGTTCTGTTTTAATACTCTCTCTCTCTCTCTCTCTCTATCTCTCTTTCTATCTCCATCCCTTTCCACCCCTCTCCCTTGCCCTTCTACCACCAGGCCACCTCCATGGCAGCCTCCGAGGAGGAGCTACAGGCCCAGCGCGAGGGTCATCCCATCCTCATAGAGGAGGAGAGAGAGCTGAGGGTACCGGCCTTCCTACCCGACGATGGCTACTCCAGCGACATCATCAAGGGGGTCCCCAATGGCCTTGGGGAGTTCTTCAACCCACTCATCCAAGCTGGTGAGAAATAGTGTTTTTATTATTTTGACCTAGAGCAACTCATTTCCAGATCCTAGATGTACAGAACAGAATACTTTATTCAGGGATTCCAGTTTTCAGGCCTTGGCGATTTATTTTCAGGCCATAGTTTAGGCTTTTTTGTACAAAATTGCTCATTCTAGGTAATTTTCAGGCCCTCTGGTCGATTCTAACTGGCATCCCTGTTTATTGTTTTATACTTCTTGTGTGCAGAGACCATTGGCTACACCAAATGAAAATAAATATTGACATATCTGTTCACTTATTTTTCATAGCAGACTTAAAACAAAAAGGAAAGAATAACATCCTCATTTTGATTTGGGTTTGAACATATCATTTTTATTTTTCAAGCATTTCTGAATAGATCTATGTACAATGTGACCATTACAAAAAAAAAAAAAAAATTGTCCATTTTTGTGCTTCGAAATGTTAAAGCCTATCTGCACTAGTTTGGCCAAGGGGGGTTAGATCTTCCTGCATGGTCACTAACAGGTGGTTATCTCTTCAAATCATCTCTCAATTAAGATAGCAATGGGGGACCAATGGTCACTGATTAGGCATAGTTTGCTATATAGAGGGCGCAAGTAGCTATAAATAGTGCAGTGGGGCTTTAAATGGTACATTCAGATTTTAATATACAGGATTTTTCTTTCTTCACGTTATGTACTTTTCTTTCTTCCATAGCTCAAGTGCGTTTGACACCTCACCCGAAGGCCAATGGTACATGGACTGTTCACATGTCTGGCAACCAGCCATCCATTCTGGATTCGCCTGGTCCCCCTTCCCCTCAGACTCCGCAGACCCCTACCTCACCACAACCAGGGTCGATGCCACATCTTGAGGTAACCAAAAACGTTGATTTATTTCTAGATGTCTGGTTTTCAATCGTTTTGATTGCATCAAGTATTCCTTGTAAGTGCTGTGGCTCCTTCCATGCTCTTCTTGGTGACACTTTATGTAGTGCAATTAAAAGAAAATTGAAATTTTGTTTCTTTAATTTTGAACCCTGTTATTACCCATACCGCCCCCCTCCCCTAATATTGGATGTCAGAAACTTCAGGATAAGAATCACTGTTCTCTATGATTTTATTTTTAAATGAGAGGTGAAAAATATTGTTAAGCAAATAAGATTCTAAACAGGATGTATATTTCTTTATACAAGTGCAACATATGTGTGTGAAAGAAAATCAGACAACTGTATGTGCGCAAATATGTACAAATCTCACTGAGATTAAAGTGTAGTGAAATTTTGTGTAAACAAGCTGATTGTCGCCCTTGATTTAGAGTGCCTTTCAGTGATGAGTGGAACCTCAAAATAAGATAGATGGATTGTGCATGCCGTATAAGCCCTGTTTTTATGAGTGGCACAATTCAGTGGGTTTCATTCCTATTTCACTTGGCCCCGTCTCATAACAAGCTGCGATCGATCCAAATCAATGGCAAGCCCTCTAATATCACAAGTTTGCAGTCTCTCCTATCTCTAATGTACATAGTTGCGATTGGTATCAATCGCAAATACCTAGCAATTGATATCAATTCTTTGTAAGACAGGGCCTCGAACTACAGGTAAATGTTATGTTTTAACAACAAGCTACTTTCTTTTGCACAGCCTCAAGTTAAAGCTGATGCTAAGCCAGCCGGCAATGAGCCGGAGGTCTATACAATACAGCTCAACAAACACGGAAAGCCAGGCATGGGACTGAGCATCATAGCAGCCACTGTAAGTCTCTTGCTCTCTTGTTTTTGTTTGGTATTACCCGAAAGATATTGCAGATTGTATCCTGTTTGAAACAGAAACCAAATTTCCATGGAACAATTTACTAAAAATTGAGTTCATCAGCAAGGAAAAACAAACATGATTCATTTCTTTATGTATTGAAGGTCAGAATCAGAGTCGAAATCAGAGTCAGAATAAATTTTACCCTATCCCCAGTTCAATTTTGCACTTTTTTTTGTTCCGTTTTACGATAGGGAGCTGGTCAAGAGAAGATTGGTATCTACGTGAAGGCTGTTGTGCCTGGATCAGCTGCTGATGTGGTAAGAACAAGTTACTTTGAAAAGGCTTTTATAGTAAGCAGTCTAACACAGGCATAAAGGACACCGAGTAATGTACCTTATTATAATTAAGGCGTGGACTAGGTCGTTCCGAGGAATAATTCTTAAGTTTTCTGGACCATAAGATTTAAATGAAAAAACATAACTAAATGATACTCTCTTTAAACACATAGATTATATGACATAATATTACTTTAATACTATGAGTCCCAATGTTTCTAAGAAAAGTGGCCTCTTAAAATCATAATGATAAACTCAAAACAGATTTTTCTGTCATTTCAGAATAGACTAATGCAAAAACATTTCTTGGGAACCCTTTTCTGCAGAGGAAAACTCTTACATCTGTATCCTGCTGTTCACAAAAACCAAATGGCCTCTTTGCTTTACATGGAATACCCTTTAATGTCATTTTTTTTCACAGGATGGTAGAGTGAAGGCTGGTGATCAGATCCTCGCTGTCGATGGCAACAGCTTACTGGGGCTGGATCAAGACGCGTAAGATAGTTTACCATTCTTATTTACTAACATATTTTGTGCTTTCATGTAATTCCATTGATTCAGTACAAAGACTGCTCTTATGAACAAAACTTGAACCATTTTCATTATTTATTTATTTGTTTTGAAATATGCATAGTACACTGAACGACATAAACTGCTATATTATATTTCACTTTTCATTTTTACAATGTACTTTTCACATGGATATTGGTTTTGCTCATGTACAAATTAAGATGTTGACAATGGTTGGTCCAGGGTTAAAGTTAAACAGCTGTCATACAAGTGGGATAAAATGTCTCACGTTTTATGTCTCTTTCCTTCCTCTGTTGGTATGCAGTGCTGCCCAGTTTCTGGTCAAGTCTGGTCAGATTGTGGAAATGACTATTGCCAAGCAAGGAGCCATATTCCATGGTTTGGCTCAGATCCTCAGCCAGTCAACACCACCACAACAAAGAGGTAATGAGAAGAAGATGAAATGAGAAGGGGGAGAGAGAGAGAGAGAGAGAGAAGGGGAAAGATAAATTAAAGAGCAAAATAATATATTGATAAAAATAGAGATTAAGATTGAAGTACTTGCTCTTTAAAGTTTCTCTTTCAAAAGGAATTTGATTTGTGAATATATCTGCTGGTATCCTTATTCACAAAATCACCTTTTATCTGTAATACATGTAGGTCATTGTGAATTTGAATAGATTTTCATGCCAAACTCTCTCTAAGGAGTTATACATACATGTACATTCAATATTTTATTTTGTGCTTGGGTAAATCCAAAACAACTGTATCATATCAATCTACCATTTTAATTGAGTTTCGACATAATTGTTTTTATGATTTTACATGAAGTAAGATTATGTTTGAATCAGTAGTAGCTCTGAGCATTATGATAAAAAATATCCAAGTTTATTTCATAGTTTCTTCATTTATATTTTTTTCTTTTAGTTAGGATATGATTTTGATTCTGATTTTTTTCACTCCCTTATCTACCCTACCATCGTCCCCCCTCTGTGGAACCTGTCCTTCCCCTCCTCCAAAATGACCCCCCTCCCTCCCTCCGCCCACTAGCTTACAAAGGAGAACGTCAGCCCCGCCCTGTCAGTGAAGATTTATCAGGGCGTTCCGGTACCCTGCCCCCTGGCATGGGTGCCCCTAGGGAGTCTATGGAACCTAGGGGGACCGCCACCATGCCCAGGGGGATGATGGGCGTGCCCCTTGTTGGCCTGAGAGAAGCCGATAAGGCCCGGTCCTCCCCCAATCTTGGTGAGAAGAATATATGTATCCAGAGTTGATCTTTCACCCTGTGGTTTGCTGTGTTCGGTGTTCCTCTTGTTTGTTATTGGTGTTCCTGTTTAATCAAATATTTTCAAAGCCCCTCATGCAGTGAATATACCCTTCCTCGTCTACCTATTTCCTCCTGTTTGTAATTTGTGTTCCTGTTTAATCAAATATTTTCAAAGCACCTCATGCAGTGAATATACCCTTATACATCTACCTATTTCTTACTCTCTATCTCTCTTACTCTCACCCTTCGCACCCCTGTCTTTTTTTGTAATTTTGTCAATTTTCATCAGACGTACATACTGTCTTGCTATTTTTCAAACCCCAACCGTCTTGTCTTAATATCTGTTTGTGTATTTATCTCTTCATTTAAGTCCTCTCTTCTCTTATGTGAAAATGCACACTCCCTTTTCACATCCTTTACAATATGTCTCTGTTTTTCTTTTGTTTCTCTGTCTTTCCATCTGTTTCTCTCTCTCTCTCTCTCTCTCTCTCTCTCTCTCTCTCGCTTTCTCTCTCTCTTGCTTTTTCCCTGTTTTTGTGGTTCTGTCTCAATATTACACAAGCAATTGCACCAAGTGTTTCAAGTTGCTGTTTGTTGCCCTTTTTTCTTGCATGAAAGCCTTTGTATCACGTTCTGCTGTCTCGAAATGAAGTCTCTGTGTATTGCAAATGCTGCATGATCTTTTACTTTTCTTACTGTTTCATCGCGAGTGATTTCCACTTTGGCCTACGTTTTAGCCTTATTCTGCAATTTTCAAGGACTCTTTGTGTGATGCAATTTTCCTACCTGCCTTTCATTCTATTGTGAGAAAAGCTCTTTGATCTTCTCTTGTTTTATGCATGCTTTCATTATCAAATTTTATTTCTTTCCACTTTTGAAGAAAAAAAAAGAGAAGAAAATCTAAATATTTATGCCTAAAAAGGAATAACATTAAGGCTGATGTGAGTTTTACCATGAATAAATAAATTTAATTCATCTAGCTCTAATGGCTATCTGTACCATCATACTACACGTATGGTGAATCCACTTCTGCTTTTCCTCTCATAATTCTATATTCATTGTAGTTTCACAATTGCGCCAAAATGCTTTCATTATCAAATTGTATTTTTTTCCATTTTCACAACAACAAAAAAGAGAAGAAAATTAAAATAATTATGCCCCTTGCCTTTGCCCAAGGTATGCACCTTCATATTTTGATATCTAGAACGTATCTGTATCATAACAAAATGTAGAATAATTGAGAGCCGGGTGAACTTCATTTATATTTGAAGTAACCATTTGTATGTACCTCCATTCCTATACTTTTTCTCTCATATGGTTTTGGAATATTTGATTGTTTCCTTGTGTCAATGTAATAATATGTTGCCTGTTTGTGAGTATAATAAGTTTATTACAAAAACCCATAACTCTTCAGTAATCCCTTTAAAGTTTGTGATTTCCTTACTCTTGTGTGCACATTGTTTTACTGTTGTAGTTACTCTTGCACTTTGTGTTTTATGACACATATGTTGAAGTTTCACTATTCTTAGCGATGATATTAGTTTGAGCCCCTCTTAAGTGTTAGGAGCCTCAAATTTGCCAAAAATTTGATTGCAAAATTTCACTTAATATCATAGTGTGAAGGAGGATGTCATTGTATACACCCATCTGCAGAGATTTCCACCCAAAAATGTGTATGAAGACAAATATTGATAAAAGAATGCATAATTCAAGTTTTTTGTTGTACGCACGAAATCCAAATTTGTATTCTTTCATCAATATTCGACCTCAAGCACATTTGTTTTGAAAATCCTTGCAGAAATGTACCTTAAATGACCTCGTCTTTCACATTATGCTACAATTTAGGTGTAATTTTGCCATCAATTTTAGGGGGTCCCAACATTTTATAGATGGGCTTTAAAGGGACAGACTACCTTTAAAGTCATTTGAAAAGTTGAGTAATACACAATGGGAAGAAAGCAAATTGAAGTTGTGAATTACTCATAGCCTTTACTGTACATGTTGCAGTTTAACTTTTATCTTTGGTTTAACTCTTGATACAGATTCATATTAAATCCGTTTATCAAAGAAAGAAGTGCCTTTGTTTAACAATGGCATGTTAAAGTAAGTCTAGTCACAAATAGATACAGGGCAATGGCAGTACCTTTGACATCGTTCTTCATTTCTTATCGATCAAATATAAATAATGTTTTTTTTTACTATCCATAAGTAACCATGTCAATAGTCTATACAGTAAAGAAAAATGATGTACCGAGAGTTCTCTTTTTATACCATTTTCTGTTTCCTTTTTTCTTCTTTCACCAGCTGAGGAGAGACCTCCAGAACGAGGGAACTACATGCCGATGACCAGCAGCAAAGGTAGGGACGACTATCCCCGCCATGGCTCCGTCAGTATGAGGCCAGAACCTAGGAGGTAGGTTGGATGCAACCAGGGTTGTCTTGCTTAGATGACAATTTTTACAGTCGTTTTGCATAGATGATCATTTATACGGCTTTCATCCCGTCTACGATATGAGGTTTAAATGGGGTTAGCGTTACAGTTTGATTTTAGGTTAGGTTTAGGGAAAGCGTTAGTGTTTGGTATAGTGTTTGGTCCAGAGTTGCAGTTAGGAATTTGTTTAGGGTACATGTACATATAGTTTGTTGGCTGGAGCATGTGTCTTTGATCCCTAGTGCATTTAAACAGGCAACCCACACAAGAAAGATCTGTAAAGATTGATTTATCTAGTTTGATCTTACATTTATTTATTTATCACAAAGACTGGACTACGTTCCTTCTATTAACTCTCTAGCCTGAAACATTTCCAACCAATCACAAATATGTGTAGGGCGAATGACGCATGATTTTAGGAATCTCATCCTTAAATGCGAGTCTGCATCCACATAACTTTATCTGAAATTTATACATTTTCTTCAATTCTTGAAAAAAATACTCCCACTATAGTCCTCGTGTCAAAAGATTCGAAATTGATAAATAGTGCAAGGCATCCAATCACATTGAAACAATATTATTAATGTAAAAAAAAGTGCCATGTCATCTTGGCATTGCAAATATAAATATTGCCTTAAATGCATGTCTCTAAAGTACTTCAGATTAAATTTTATTATAAACGACATGAAACATTAATGATTTGTATTTTATTTTATATTTTAGCAGTCGCATGGAAGCAACTCCTACTCCACCAATCTCACAAAGGTCCAAGTCTGTGTCCCACCTGGACCCAGAACCCATGGAGCATGAGGCACAGAGACCCGTCAAGTCCACAGTGGACCTATCTCACAAGAGGGATGAGCAGCCATACAGAGGCCATGCTCCTAGAGAGGAACCACCCTTCAGGAGGGAGGAAGACCCACGCATGCGCCCTGGAACGCCTGAGAAATCACTAGAGAGTTTTGAACAGGAACCGTACAGGAGGCAGCCAGGATCTAGACCAAGTGATCCGAGGAGGGAATCTCCAGATCCCCGAGGGCCTATCCCTCAGCAGAGATCTGGTCCCAATCAGATGAAGCCTTCCCCTCAGCCTCGCCAAGTGCAACAGCAGATGCAGCACCTGCAGCAGCGTCACAGAGGTCCATCACCCCAGCATCCTGGACAGTATCCTCAAGGTCCAATGGGTCCCAGAGGTCCTCTACAGAGGATGCCGATGCCTCAGTCACAATTTCCTCCAGGTCATCACCCTGGCATGGGGCCAAGAGGACCGCTGCCACAACAGCGCATGCCAGATGGAGCTATGCAACAGCCGCCACCTAACAGGTATGGTCCTCCACCCGGTGGGTTCAGAGTAGGACCTCAAGGAGAAATACAGAGGCAAGCTCCACCACAAGACTCAAGGGATAATTATGGCATGCCACCACGTCAGAGGAATCACAGCCAAGGTGATATGATTGATGATGTGCCTGAACCAAGAGCGAGGGTTTACAGTGAAGGAAATGTATTAAGGGGGCCTGATCATCCAATGGACAAGCGATATGAAAACCAAACAAATGGACCCCAGCCAGCCCCAAGAATGGTAGATCAACAAAGGCAATATGCTCCTAAGGGTCCACAAAGGGTCGACTTACCACTACCGCCTCCACCACCAGATCATTCATCTTCCCAAGGGCCAGGAAATGATGAACTCCCTCCCCCGCCACCTCAGCAAATGGAGGACGAGGAGGAATACCGACGTTGGCAGGAGAGGAGAGCCAATAGAATGGGAGAGGACCCATCAAGGCAGTCACCGAATTCTGGTTTTGCTTCTCTGCCTCGTCAAGGGCGTATCAACAGATCATCCTCCCTTACCCGTGATACGCTTCCAGTGGGAAGTGAAAGCCAGCCAACTCCTCCCCAGCAGAAGCCACCCCTGGGACCCAAACCTGTTCCTCCGCCTATGCCTCCAGAAAGGACCAACGCCTCGGCAGAAGCTGCTCGAGGATCCTTAGATAGGAGAGCTCCTAACCCTTCAAATGAGAGGTATGAACCTCCAAGAGCGAATCTTGATCAGTCGACCCGCTCCATTCCAGGCATAAATTCTGCTGGATCAGCATCTGTCTCATCAAAGAGCTCTCCTTGGGATAGAGAGGAGAAAGAACGTCAAGAGAAGCGACTCGAGGAACAGGTAAGGCAGATGAGAGATGATGAAATTGAGTATATGTCTTCTCTGCCTTCACTTAATCCTGCACAACAAGAGAGAATGAACAAGATGAAACTTGACCAGCAATTCCAGCAGCGCCTTGAAGAGTCCATGATGGACAACGAAGAAGATGATGAGGAAGATGAAGATATATCCAGGAATCCAGAATTTCAGAATCAAATGGCGATGGCAAATAGAAGTGCAGAGATTGCAGCACAAAAGGCTAGGGAGCAGCAGCTTGAAAGAGAAAGACAGGAAGAAATAGAAAATGAGATGAGGAAAAAGCAGGAGATGAGGGTTCAGGAACTTCAAATGCAAAGGCAACAGGAACGTCAGAGAGAAATGGAGTTGCAGAGGCAACAGGAGCTGCATAGGCAACAAGAATTTCAAAGAAAGCAGGAGATGCAGCGTCAGCAAGAAGTGCAAAGGCAGCAAGAATTGAGGCAACAAGAAATGCAAAAACAGAAGGAAGCTCAAAGACAGCAAGAATTACAAAGACAACAGGAAATGCAGAGGCAAGAGGACATGCGAAGACAAGAGGAAATGCGAAGACAAGAGGAAATGCGAAAAAAGGAGGAAATGCGAAAACAGGAGGAAATGCGAAAACAGGAGGAAATGCGAAGGCGGGATGAAATGCAGAGGCAACAAGAAGAGCAAAGGCAGCTGGAGTTGCAGCGGCAGGAGGAAGGGAGACAAAGACAGCAAGAGTTGCAGCGGCAGGAGGAAGAGAGACAAAGACAGCAAGAGGTGGAAAGGAGGTCACAGCAGCAGGGAGAAATGAGCGCTCAGATAGAGTTGAAGAAACTACAAGAGGAACGAGCAAAGTGGATTAAAGAACAGGAAGAACTAAGGCGTCAAGCAGAAGAGGAACGTAGGAAATATGAAGAAATGAAGAGATTACGTGAGCAAGAGGAAGAAATGCAGAGAAGGCATCAGCAGCAGCGATTGGAGTTTGAGAAACGGGAAGCTGAACTGGAGCAGGAAAGAAGGCGCTTGGAGCAGATATCGTTTAGTGGCCAACAAGGCCAGATGAATGATATGAATGCCTCCATGTCACGACCAGGTCAGTCTAACATGGTCCACGCGACTGTAAGTGCAGGTTACGTCCCAGGACCGAACAGACCTTATGTGCAAGCAGCACCCCCAGAAAGGCCACCAACAGATGGATACAGTAATGTGGATGCAGCGTCTATTAACAAACCCAAACCATTCAGGAAGGGTCCTCCTCCTGTGGCTCCGAAACGTGTCACCTTCCGACCTGGCCAGCGCTCAAGCTCGATAGATCCCCTCAATAACCTGGGATCAGCAGGTGACCGTGGATCCATCAGTTCCCAACAGAGTGTCGGTTCCAATAATTCAGGTGGAGCGCCAGTGCCACAGCCCCCACAATCCAGCTTTGGCAATGGCTACACCAACAACTTCCACACAGCTCCGGTGGGCAACTACATGCATAACCATAATCCAACACCTCCTCCACCACCACCTCCTGCCTCAGATGGTAATGACCTAGGATACAGTACCCCACCACAGAATGGTCCACCACCAGTTTATCGCACTGGAAATACCCCAGGAGTGATTGGCGCTCAAGAGGTTTACAATGACCCAAGGGACAAGAGATTAGCCAAGCAGCAACTGCAGCCAAAGGCTACCACACCAGACATGAAGAATATGTCCTTCAGGGATAAGATGAAACTCTTCTCTGAATCCACTCCAGATGCAAAACCAAGAACCTCCAAGTGGGAACGGGAGTTCATGGCAATGAACCCTACCCTTCACACCCCTTAATAATGCTAGACTGCAATCATTGAACAGGACCAGATTCATACAGCTATGCTGAACTTTCCAAGAGAATGGTTGCTGTAGCATGATCATCAATGACATTAAACCTATGCAAAATAGTCGGTTGTTTAACACATGAGAGCATGTGTGTCTCCCGTGATTAGTTAAAGATTATTCTGCTGTTAATACCCAACCACAGGAGGAGTGTTGGAAAGTGGAAACCAATTACAAGCCCAACTTTTAGGAATACTACATAATTGAACTTTTTATTAAATATTTTAGTGCTGCTCCCTTTTTTTAAAAGTTATATTTAAACTATGACCTTTTGATTGCTAATCATATGTGTGATGTTTATATAGAAAGTACCGTAATGCATATTTTATAATCACTCCTGTTGTTTCCTTCTATTGACACAGGTGTTAATTATTAATGATAGAAGTTTGTCAGGAAATATGTCAGTCTTTTAAACATTTTTAGAAAGGAATAATTGAAATATTTTTTAAATTTCATAATAGAAATGACGGATGTTAAGTATTACAGGCACCTTTTCTACATGATTAGCATACTTTTAGTTTCAATCATCCCCCAATTTGATGCCTTGAGGCACTTTTTATTTTTGTTGAAGTGTTCTGTCCAGCGCTAGGGCGGCACCGTTTCAAATGGTACAGAAGGCATGTCTTGATTTCTTTTGTTGCAGCTATTGTACAATCGTAAATTACGTTGCAGAAATTCTTGTGGTTTTGTTTTGTTGTGTATTAGTTTTGCTCTTGGCAGACTGTCTGATACCCTTAAATTAATGATTTGCGAACAATTTAATATGCCACAGGCATTGCTGTTGAGGTCTACACCAAGTTTTTAAAATGGAGGCATAAAGAACCTGGTCTACGAATTGAGGCCAAGTCTTTTCCTTTTGTTTTTAAGTAATTCATAATTTATATTTCTTTCATTAGAAACTCTGTCTAGAATTCATTACTGCCAACCATGCTAAATGGACATTTTCATGTCTCGTCTAGTTGTTACATGAACATGTCCCCCAACATTGTCGAACGTCATTATATAACGAACACCGGTATAACAAGCTTGCATTATAGCAAAGTGATATTGCAGGTCCTACCTCTTTGTAGTCTATCGGTTCTTGGCCCTGATATAACAAGATTTTATTTTAACTTTGTAAATGCTGATGTCTCGGTAATGAAGTTCTACTGAATGTTAGCTGTCAGACCTCCAGTTTCCACATTTGTTGCCGTTCTTCTCCGTAGGTTTGTACGCCTGTCCGTGCGCTTTACACAATGTCTTAAAACAAGCTATGTTATCCCGTAATTGATGTACAATGTAGGAAAATAGGAACCTGTACATGTCTTTTTGTTGTAATGCTTACTGATGTTTCTTTTTCTCTTTTTCTTCTCCTTTCTTCTCCTTTCTTTCTTTCTTCCTTTTCCCTTTTCCTTTCTTCCTTTTCCCTTTTCCTTTCTTCCAGGTGAGGAATCTTGATTTTCCTTTTATTTCTTCTTTGTTTTAAAGGATATACATGTACATTGTACATCGTATGATTTTCAAGGGTGCTGTACAAAGTTGAATTAGAGTTCAGTTTTAGTATTATTTTGTTTATGTTGTTGTCCATACATCAAAGCTGTAACTGCAATAGTAATACATTTCTTATTATGGTTTACAGGAATCTGAACCTTTCTGCCACTAACTTAGTCTATTTATACCAGTACTGTGTGTTCATTAAATGTCTCTAGAACAGCGGTATGCTCAATTCTTATTCTAGGTATTTTCCATTATTCCTGCAGACAAAATTGAATGAAATAAAGTTTCCTCATATGGGCATTTCAAATATATATACATGTATTGAGGTGAAAGTTGGAAAATCGTATATATTAATATCTTTATTTTTCAATGGGTATAAATGTATGTGGTGCTGGTAATCATTGCATTGAGTACATGTATACAATGCTATGTTTTAACCATTAGAGTGTGGGGTATATTTTCTTTTTCATAATAATTTTGGTTGGGAGGATATATCAAGGTCAGTGTGCAGTTTGTATTTCAATGGAAATGGTACTAATACCAATGTCGAGAAATATTGTGTTTACTATTCATTTTATTTCATTTATCCACAAGCTGATCATTACCGTATGTTGATTCAAACTCGCATCTTCTAGAGGTATTAATTTGAATGATAACAAAAGGGGGGTGGGGGAAAGCTTGAAGTTTTTTGTTTACAAAACGGTAGAAGAAATGAGGTATTCCTACCTTTTCGTTTGCCATGGTATTCTGTCTCTTATACATTTTGGAGGGGAGATGTTTATTTTGTATTATGTTTATTACTATTATTCATCTTCAATTGGGGGGGGGGATGAGTTTAGTTGTGAATATACATGTATATGTTTTGTCTCTAACTTGTAACATTTATGCTTCCAAACAAGGATTTCTACCTTGAAATATAATAAGAATGAATTCTTGTGTAGATTTCAATAATTATGATTAACTGTTTTTATGTTTGTTATAACTCTCTCCTAGGGAAATTAGTGATACCAATTTGTGAAAATTCTTGCTAGTATGGAAGTACAATAAATTTCCATGTAAATACATGTTTGATTTTTGTAATATATGAAGAAGAAAAAAACATAGTTCTATTTTCATTTAACACTGTTCAAGCTGATTCAAGCATAGGGATGAAAGAAAGTGTAAAGTAGTAAGGTTCTTTAAAGTATTAAATCCCTTCAAAATGTTGATTCTGTTCAGCAGTGTTATAAAACGCATGTACATATGCATTTGTTTTGCGTGTACATATTCAAATATTAGCGATCCAAATAAACTGCTTTGTCTTCTTTTTCTTTTGGTAGCATGTGATCTTTGTTCACCTGTTGCCTTTAGAATGCAAGTTGTCCGCTTTACTTCTATCATCTTCTCAAAGTGATGAATATATATATTTAGAATTTATTTATCTACTCTTTGTTTCCCCGTCTTTTCCTCACTAGCACCTTTATCAAGTCTGCAGTTTAATATACATGTCTGTAAATAATATCCACTTAAATTTACTCATTTTCTTTGATGTTGATGCCAGTGATTTAGGCTGGTATATGAAAAACACTGCAAGTCTGTTTGGCAAGCTACAGTTTTTGAATGTCTTGTCCGTTTGGAGCCCGAAGGTCGTTCACTCGTATCATTTTGACAAAAGTCAACGCCCTCCTGACTCCACCCAGACAAAATGCCTTGCTCGATCGCTTTATATAAATATTGCACTTTTGATACATGTATGTTGATTGTCATTACACATCATTCATGAATTAATTTTCAGATTTCTATTATATTCTGGTATAACATCTCCTCTTAGCAGTGATCAAAATATTAATTTAACCGTATTCAATTTGATGTATTCCCCTGGTACTAAACGTATTCTGGAAATGAATTTAATGGTCCAGTATTCAGAATTATATGATATATATATCTACATTTATTGCAGATTCAAGTTGGATTGTATTCCAGTTATGCCTTTTTATATGAAGTTCTGATTTGTATTTGATAATGTTATGCATCATTGTGGCTAAATAGCACTTTTTAGAGGCTATCGAGAATTCAGTAATTTCAAATATTTAGCGGTAAAGGCTAAGATGAAATGAAATTTAGGGGATATGCATTTTCCTACCATTTTTCCAGATCGTGAAGTATTCATTTCACATAATCACATTGTTAGTTTTACCATAGGTGTTTATTCTGATTCATAGATTGTTACAAAAGTTGCTTGCCAGCTTAAAAGAATCGGACATATTTTGATGAGTTTAAATGCTAGCACCACATTTTTAATCGTTTTTTAAATCAAATTTCTTGAATGTGGTGTAGCAAAGTTTTGAAGAATGTTACAAATTTCTCATTTTTAAGGAATCTTGCATTGTAATTAGAGTTGCATATTATGTTGTATATAATGAGGTTAGAAGACCTGTTTACATCTGTTGATATTGTTTTGTTGTAATCCATTTCAGAACATTTCATAATTAAGCAAGTAAATGCCGTTGAGGCGTGAAACTAAAAATATGCATCCATTGAATGATTATTTTGTTTGTTGTGTGATATTCATGATAAAAGGGAATATTTGAGAAAAGTATGAACAAGTGTGTTACGGAGAATGAATAGGCCTGTTTTCATCAGCTCGAGATTGCCAAATGACCCGCTATTTTCCCGATCGCAAATTACCCAGCTAACTTGCGTCTTCATCGGCCCGTAGTTGAAGATATCTTGGGCTGTTTTGCAAAATATCCCACTATTTATCTAGTGCGTCTTATCACCAACCCGAAGACTTGCACTCTGCGCAAACGCCGAGCCAGATATCTTTGTGGTTTGAGAAAATTTTCAGGATTGTTTTGCATGTCAGAGGGTTAGTACAGTATAGAAGGAGTATAACAAGTAACATTTTATACAAAAATTACTCGATTTTTTTCATCAACCTTCAACAATCTTATCGAGTCACTTTAAAGATAATACAAAGTTTTGGGAATTGTTGACAATTGGGTGGATATATATTCTTAAAGTGTTGGTACATTACGATGCCCCTGTAGATGTAGCACTAGAAAATCTAGCCCTTAAAACACTTCTGCTTTCGAGAAAAATTGAATATAAAAATTCACCGGTGCTCCCGGGAAAATACAATGGTAGCTGCGACTATGAAAATCCAAGAATATGTAGTTGTGATATACAATTTCCAAACGGGAATAGCCAATTGGTCGATTTTAGTCAAGAAACATCGTTTTATACCTTAATTATTATCTTGACCTTGAGAGGGAGCTATACAACATGAAGATTGATATTATGTACAATTTCATCACTTTAGACTCGATTTCAACCGCGACAACGAGCACTGAATAATCGTAGGATCGCATATGCTTCCAGTATGTTCATTTAAACCAAATTCATGACCCCATATTAAAAATTTGTATTACCTTTAATCTATCTAACCAACACTGCAGACATGCTTTCTTGGATTTAGTATATTCAAAATCGAATGAGAGCTGCTGTGCGCTCACTTTTTCAAAATTAATGTATATGGAGTCATTCCAGATACAATTTGTTATCAAATTATGAATATTCAATAAACCAGCATCTTGCCATTCCCACAAAAAAAATTTTTTTCTTTCTTAAAGATTATGTTATTATATTTCCAAATAATTTAATTTGGAATATTTCTTACTTTAAACATATCAATGAATCTTACTTCTGACCAAGTACAAAAGAGACGACATAACATTCTTGTAAATTGTGTTTAATGCATGATAAATCCATATCTTTTACATTACAATTGGACTGTAGACAAAATGGTAACCCCCTTTTTTCATCTGACCATTATCTAAACGTATTTTTCCAATTAGAGCCATTTAGACTAGTCCATCGATTGGTGATGGTTTTTGTGCTTTATTTGATCATTATTGTTTGTGTAATTATGGAAAAGAATGGACTACAAATTCATGTTTGTGTTTGTAGCATGAAGAGTGTGATGCAGTGATTGTATAGGCGAAGACGAGTAAGTGAATAATGGAAATATTGGATGAGAGCAGAATTACGGCGTTTAAAGAATATATTCGCCATTAAAATGTGCACCCAATGTCTTCTTAAATGCAATTCAGTTAAAGAGGGATTATTAGACAACATAGCGAAATTAACGTTAAGTTCAAATTACATTGCAATTTACCAATTGGTAATAAATGTTGTGTAACTGCGATTATCAATATGATTATAAATGAAATTTAAAAAAAAACATCTGGAAAAATTGAATACCTATTAAATTTGATTAATCAGACCAATCACTCAAGAAAATGAAATAGCAAAACAGGAACCTGTTATTTAGAGTAAAAACCATGAAATAAATGCATTTGGATATGTCAAAAAAAGAGGGGAAAGGAAAAGATATATAGCCAGTTACAAGTTTTCCATTATGTACATGAGATAAAATTGTTTCTTAACATATCGAAATGTCCAACAAAAATTAAGCGATTGGCTTAAGAAATACAAAAGATTTTTGTATTGTTTGTAATGTTTAAAAGAATATATTCATTGGAAAATTATAATTTGTTATGCCATATCCAGTTGTTGAAATAAAACCCATGTACACCCTGTATATACTTTTGGTCATGTTTATTTTACCACAAAAAACGCCCCCAAAATATGAAAGGTAATAAGGAGTTATTGTATGTACATTATATCTTGAAAGGTAAACCAAACCGATGCAGATGAATTAATCATGGTATCAATTTGGAATCTTTTTCTAAGAACAGTTTCAAATTCTTTTCCTCCCCCTTCTTCTCTTTCGAACAACTACATGGAATTTGAAAAATGTGCAAGCTTTCTAAAATTTGTTCTACTAAGCACATTTTTTGACGAGACGACACAGTCGGCACAAGACTATTACGTAATGGTCCCAAAAGGCATGAAACCTGTACAGTTATGAGAACAAATGTATAGAAAGCAATTAAAACACATGTATAGATGGTGTACATTCATTTTTATGTGGAATCTTGTATAAATATAAAGTATCAAACTCTATATAATTTAACGCAATATTGCACCTTGATCATGATAGCAAATCAATATTTAGATTTACTTTCTTAAGTCCTCTCTAAATGAGCAATAACTTCTTTCTTTAAAAAAATATCGGCAATACTAGAACAGAAAAAAGTAAACGACACCGACAACCTCAAGAAGAACAGCTTGTTGACTTACCTAAAATTGGAACAACAAGCTTAAAGACATTATTCTTTCTTTTAACCTTGACACACAAGCTAACTGATATTCGAGTATTTGTTTTCGAGTTATTAGACAGAAAGACAGTTATTGTATTACAATCGACTAATATTGACTTCTTTAAATAATTTTCATCTTGGAGTGTCGTTTCTTTATTTTGTTACTGCCGGAGACATGCGAATCGCAAAGTAAAACAACATCATCGGATTCGTATCATTTACACGAGGGACGTGCGTCATCTCCAGTGCCTTCCGGTATACAATTGCAAACAATTCGTGTTAAATGATATTATTTCAAAATGAAAAGTTTGTTTTTAAGATTTTTTTTTCTTAATATATAACAAGAGACAGGTAGTAGTCATCTATATTTCTCATACTCTGCGTCACAGTGGCAAGGTCACCAAGTGACATATACAGTCAACATCCCCTCCGCTCCTTGCTTGCTGAAGACAGTGGAAAACAAGGTATAACAATTTAACATCTGAATTAATTCAACTGTTTTTTATTCTTAATTTCTTCAGTGCGATCGAAATTTGAAATACAAAAATTAATCAAGATAATCATAAGAATATAAGCATATAATACTGTACTTAATTCAATCTTATAATGATATGTATAAAGGCTTTTTAGAAGAAACAAATGAGTTGGCCTACAAATTGTGAAAACAGGCTGCAAGCGGTAATTTTGTCAAGCAGTGTCTTTTCATCAGCTGATAATGAAAGACGGAATAAATTAATCGACTGCCTGGTTTCAATTTGTCAGATGGAGAAATGGACAAGGGAGCACGAAGACAGGGGCGGATTTTTGTCCACAGTAAGGGGGGAGGGGGGAGGACCAACAAAAAAGGGCACCTGCAAAGGGAAACATCAAAGAGAAAATAAACAATTTGTAGACATTGGGTTGTGACATACTCTTACTTTTTGTTTGCATAGATATTGAAATCAGGAATTTCAATATCTATTGCTCTATTTTCATGGTTACAGAGGTGAATATGGGGCTAATGAGAATTTTAAAAAGGGCATTTGACGAATGAAAAGGGGCACCTATCATAATTTAATAGAGGCATTCATCAGAGGTTAAAATGGGCACTTATCAGAAGGAAAAAAAGGGTACTTATTTGAAAGAATATAGGGCACGTACAAAATATAAGGGGCACTTATCAGAGTTGGTAAAGGGCGTTTATGAGTATGGGGTAAGGGGCTGTTACTACAAGGAAAAGGGGGAATCTGTAAAAGTCACCATTACCCTGCCCCCCCCCCCCCTTCCACCCCCGGGTATCGGTGCCTGTGCATGGAAAAAGGAAGCTTGTGAAAACGGATCAAGACATTAAAAGTAGCTTTCGTTGAAACTTCGGTCTACTGCCGTGACATCACTGCACTTCGTAGATGATGAAACTGACAGTCGTACAACTCCTTTTTAATTAAACGCGCAATGAAAAAGTACACTCTTGTTATTTTAAGAGAATTTGAAAATTATAGCCTTTCCTCAAATACATCTTACAATGGTTATGGCAAAAACGTGTATCGAAATGTCATTAACGACATTTTCCAAGACAATTACCAGTATTAAAAACGGTTGAACTTGGGTTGTTTAAACAACGGTGCGTGACAGTCGTACAAGCAGATGAAAAGGAATTATTTGCTAATGAAATGTATCTCTCAAAAGCAGCCAAACTTTATCCATTGTTCTTGTCACGTGCAACACTGTCATTAGAGAAAGTATGAACAGATGGAGAATGTTAAATTCTACACATCACGGAACCGATTCGGCAAAAAAGTATAAATACTGGATATTTTAACATGATTGAAATATTGGTCATCATGCTCTTAGAGTACCGAAGATTATAGGAGCGAAAGCTGGAAAGAGCTGATCAAAAGTTCCACAGATACTACAAGCCGAAACTTCCATAGTGTAGATCGTTACAAAATTTGATTCACCTACAGTTACTTCGGATACATTTGTCCGAGATGAAGCTTCTTCTCCTTTTTGTATGCCTGGTTGCAGCACTATCTACCAGGTAAGTTTTCATCTTAATCATCTTCAGTTATTGATGCGTTGGTAATGAATGCATTTTTATTGTAATCATTACCATAGATGTGAGGTTGTTTTTGCTGATAATCTTTGCTAAGCCTTCCTTTCATCTAAGTGCTATGTTATATTTATTCCTTTATCGGATTTCACCTTCCCCCAAATGTGGTTCGAAAGAGAGAGACGACAATTTTTGTTTACATTTTTGCAGTTAGAAATTCAGGGACTTCGATCATGTAGGGTTCCATTTCATTCACGTCATATTCAATTTAAGCCTATTAATTTTTTTTTAAAGAGAAATAATAAACACAGCAACATTAATTTTGGAAACGTTGTACTTCTTTATGGATTTAATTAAGACATCGCTATCCCCCTCCCGTTTCGTTTTAATAAAAGATTCTTCTAGTTTCCAAAAATACCCGTATTTATGATGGTGACAATCTATTCAAGAAAATGTTGGCGTTCGAAAATGTTCAGGCATATTTTTCATTTTGAAAATATGCTGCCAGATCCGTACCTTATTATAGTACATAAATACTGTCTACATCTTTTATGGAGTTTTAAATCTTTCTTTTTTTTTCTCTCTTCATATTTCATAATCCGCTACCATCCGCAGTCATGCTGGATCTGGTTCTGGGTCGTGTAGCTGTGAAGATGAAACAGAGGATCAAATAACAAATGTCTACATCATCACTGCAAAGGTAACCGATACAAGAACAAAATTGAAAACTGAAAATATGCGTTCATTTTGTTTCATACAGTCTTCACCTATTCCAGAGTTCCCCCATAGTATGTTACATGTGTAGGGTACTTCTGTGCTCTCCTCGATCACATTAAATAAACAGTGCGAGTCAAGAAAGGGGACTCATATTCAACTCCGAGCATCGTTATAATCAGTTTATGATATATTTAGTATAAATTATTCACCTTACAATGTATCAGGTTTCTTCATCAAAATGATGCACTAGTTGCTGCAAACAATACCAAACATACGCATATGTTTGTAGTGAACCGTGTTCTATTGATTACAGTGACGCCCATCCAAAGGCTATCTACCGTGAACTACTTATTAAGTGTTGTTAAATTATTAAGTGTTGTTAAATTATTAAGTGTTGTTAAATTATTAAGTGTTGTTAAATTATTAACACGGCTTTAGTTTTGCATGAATTTTTTATGCAAGGCACTGGTAGTTGTATTCAACGATCCTAATTTTATTGATGTATGTGTTGTTTCATTTTCACAGGGTATCGTTTTCAGTTACAAAACTGCCTTTCACGTCGGTCATGTTGGTCTAGATTAAGTATATGATAAAATATAATTGAAAATAAAGCTAATATCAAATTTACACCAATTTCACCAACATCAGACCGAATACAGACGGAATAAAAATTCATATTACTCCAAATGGCCTAAAACCGGTCCGCTTGGAGTTGATGTGAATGCGGGTTTTGCGGTGTGACTGAGTTCAAGAAGAGTTTTTATTTTTATTTTATTTTGCTTTATGTTTCCAGGACCAGAAGGACTTAGATAAACTTATCAAAAAGATTGGGAAGAAGAAGGACTGTAAAGGCGCTACGGTAAAGTCTCAACTAAACAGTCTGATGTTCGCTGCCACAGTTCATATGAGCCCCGATTGCGCAGAGGAGGTAAGGTGGAGAGTTACACATTGATTGAATGAGTGTTAGCTTGTACTATATAGTTGGATCGTTTTTATCAAGTCGGTGGTCAATTGATTGAGTGAATGATTATTGATTGATTGATTAATTAAAATAATTGCATCTTGGTTCATCTATTTATTGTTTGGTTATTGGTTGAATCGTAGTACACGTGAGTAGAGGGGAGGAGAGCTTGACAAGCCTTATACGACTAATACAGAGAAATCTGTCTATAAAGACCACCGTAGGGAAATGAAAAATTGGTCTTTGTAGACAGGTGGTCACTAAAGCAGGTGTGACTGTATTAAGATCAATAGTCGATTTAAGTGCATGTAATATGCTCCACCGGCCAAGATTCTTGAGAAGAGACTTCTGTCTCTTGCCCGAATATCAGTTATTATAATGGTAATTCGATGTTATAATCAAATACAACAATAACATATATACAAATTTCAACATATCACGTATCTTCCTGTATATTGGTAATATCAAAATTGGAGGGGGGGGGGGCTGCAGCCCTATCAGTCAGCCTCAACTCTGATGTAAAGGTTGCTAAATGTTGTTATACTTTGCGTTATTTTGACATAATTATTAACCTCTCCATATTGAAACCATACACATTCAACAAGAAAAGAATGACACTTGGTGTGTGACAATCTTTAGGGTTGTCATTAAGCATTAATACTGTCAATTCAGTCTTATGACTGCAATCATGTAATAACGGAATTGACTATTACACCTCTGGGAATTTTATAATAACTTCACCATAATTGACAGAAAATTATCAAACACCCACAGGACAAGTAATAAATGATACAAACATAATACCTTTCTGTCATGCTTATTTTTATTTTTGAGGTAAACGACTGGGGCTATGTCATCGAGCCGAACGCTGTCCAGTTCACCGACGACTTTGAGGAGCCCTGGAATCGTGATCGGATTGACCAAGAAGATCTCCCCCTCGACATGCAACGTTTTGAAACAAGTAAGGACAGTGGCAAATCCGGGGGAGGGGGGCGGGGGCGGGGGCATTTGGGACATGTTAAAGTTCTGTCTTTTGGTCTGTATTTCAGGACATGTCTCCCTTCTCCTAGCCCCTCCCCCATTCATCCCAACCCCCTCGAAAGAATAATAATAGTAATAATGAATAAATGAAAAATGGAGAAAGAAGAAGCATTATGGGCTGACGGTCTTTTCCCCCCTGATTGTCAAAGAGTTTTACACATTTTTCAACCAAAAAATGGCATATGA